>JAPSGF010000081.1:1968231-2059463 GCA_035772895.1 Perdix hodgsoniae | reverse complement strand
CCCCCCCCCCCCCCCCATTACCTTTATTTCATTAACTGCAATTCTGTCAGTTCTTACATCATCTTTATTCTTGAGGGCATTAAATTGCTACCTTCCAAAACTGTTACAAAATTGCAAGCTTTGAAAAATCCATCAAAATCCACCAAGGCCAGATATTTACTGATTATTACAGGAGAGGCACTTAAACAGCAAACTGAAACTACTGACTGATGTTCTTCAAAAGACCTTATGCTACTCAACCTTTTTAATTTTAGATGCACAGAATGCACCTAATGCTTCTGCTCTATGGTGAAGCTTTTTTTTTTTAATAAAAAAAAAAAAAAGATAATTTTTGCTTCACTGTTGCTCATTCCCACTTAGGAGGTAGCCTGGAGCATAGTGCGAGAATATTCCTTTGAGAGAAGAGAGAAATTGAAAGCAGACCACCCAGGGCCTCATTTAGTCTCTACTCAGTGAGCAATGATGACATCTGCCACTTGCAGGAAAAGAGAATGCACAGAAACCTAAACCTGAGCTGCAGTAGTCCCTAGAGTCATCCCAGTAACAGGACAAGCAAGCTTTCTCTCCATTAGGTTTTATAGTACATTTGCTGACTTATTTCACACCAGCTCTGAGAATTGTCTTCAGAAGATTTCTGATTTCTGACTCTGAAGCTACACCTGTGTTATCAAATCAGCATTCAGTAACAGGCACTGCTAACCTATTTAGGCATTCCTGGAGATGATCTCTTCTTGTGGACCTGCCCCATACAGACTTATTTACCAGGTCACATAACTTAGTTATCTTCACTTCTAAACACAGTATTATATCTATATCACAGGCAGATTATACCAATCTGGCAACCTTCAGTGATGAAGTGACAGCATTGGTTTGGTTACCTTCTGTGATGGAGTGACAACATTGGCAGACTGAGGAGGGGCAACTGAAGCCATCTAGCTGGACTTGTGCAAGGCCTTTGATACTGTGCCACACCACATTCTTGTCTCTGAATTGGAGAAATATGAATTTGAAGTGTGGACTATTTGTTTAATAAAGAACTGGTTGGCTAGCTGTGGGCAGAGGACTGTGGTCAATGGCTCTATGACCAGGTGGAGGCCAGTGATGAGTGGTGTCCTCCAGGGATCTGCCCTGAAATCAGTGTTCTTCAGCATCTTTATCAATGATCTAAAAAGTGGGATTAGCAAATCTGCGGATGATATCAAGATGAGTTGTGCAGTTGATATAGCAAAAGGAAAGGATGCCACCCGGAGGGACCCGGACAGGGTTAAAAAGTGGGCCCATGAGAACCTGATGGGATTCAGCAAGGGCAACCCCAGGTATGTTTTCAGGATGGAAGAACGAGAGCAGCCCTGCAGAGATGGACTTGAATGTCCTGGTGGATGAAAAGCTGGACATGCACTGGCAGTGTGCACTTGGAGCCTGGAAAGCCAATTGTATCCTAGGCTGCATTAAAAGAGGAATGACCAGTAGGGTGAGGGAGATGATTGTTGCTCTGTAGTCTGCTCTTGTGAGCACGGAGTGCAGCACCCATGCAAGAAAGATATGGAGCTGTAGTAGAAGGCACAGAGGAGGACCACAAAGGTACAAGAGTGCTGCAGCAACACTTGTGAAGAAAGGTTGAGAGATCTGGGCCTCTTTAATTTGGAGAAGGCCGCAGGGGTAAATCATTACAGCCTTCCAGCTTTCGAGGGAAACTTACAAGCAGGAGTGGGATCGACCTTTTACACTGACTGATAGTAGCAGGACAACAGGGGACAGTTTTAAACTTTAAAAAAGGGAGGACTTACATTAGATATTATGAGGAAATTATTTTTACACTGGATGTGGGGTGGCACAGGAACATACTGTCCAGAGAAGCTGTACATGCGCTGCTTCTGGCTCAAGGCTAACATGGGGCCCTGAGAAACCTTATCTATTGGATGGTGACCCTGCCCACAGATGGGGTTTGGAATGGAAGGATCTTTAAGTTCCCTTCCAGCCCAAGACATTCTATGATTTTTTGTTTTAATACCATCAGTTGATTAATTACCTACAATTACACTGAACACAATGGAACACTAGAAAAAAATTTTTGTTTTTCATAATCAGCAACTGTGGATGAATTCAGTTCAGAGCCAAGGAACCTTTTCTGTCTTCTCTTCATGTCCCTTCCCAAAGCATCTAGAAGCAAAGACTTCTGAAGCAGCTCTTTTGAGACCACAACATTTTAGAATACTTAAACTCAAAAGTACATCTATGAAGAAATCACTTCTCTGTCGCTGTGAAGTTACTTACAGCCTTTCAAGAATAACTGATGGAAAGGAACTCAATCCATTGACTAGGCTTCTAAATGCAGCACATTTGTGTTTTCCAGCTTTTCACCTGAACTGGTAGCTTTCACTTAGGCCTTTTAAAAAGTTGAGTTATTGAGTTATAAATTGTTGAGTTATGCAATTTCTTTAGACTTCTCTCACTCATGGAGAAAACCTTAATTCACTTGTTCGTAATCATCTTCTTCAACTTAGCTTCCTCGCTGGAATCAAAACAAAGGCAGCATTTGAAAGACATCTGCAGAAGATCTCTACTGCCTTTTCCTCCATATGAATACAGTAATTCTACTAGAAAAGTTCCCATTTGGAAATCTCAGGAGGAGCTTCTTTCTCGTTTTGCTCTTTCCATTCCCACTGCTTACTGCATTAGGGTACGGCTTGCAGGACCTTCTTACATCTTTCCATATTAGAGGGGAGGTTCAGGCTGTTAATGTTTTGAATTCTGAGATCCTAGGGGGCTGCTTTCCATTTTACAAGGCATACATTTCAGAATAGATAAGAAGGACTGTGAGCATGGGAGAGAGTTTGGCTGGTTTTGCACATTTTTTTGTTTCATCATGTCTATTTCTGTCTTTGCACCATTTACAATAGCAAAAATTTACAAGCCCTTGGAGTAAATACAATGAGAACTATTCAACTTTCAGCTTCACATCACTGCAAAAGCGTAGGGTTTTTAAAGCAATAGGTAACAATGATTGTTTCACCCTTTGTGATTAGCCACCACTTTGAGACATCTGAGTTACTAGTTTAAATAAAAAGACTTGTCTATAATTTGCAGGGTGTACTGGATGATGAACATTTTTAAATTACATGGTTTGCAATTCTTAGTTCCACTGAATTTACAGCTGCTTTCAGACTCAGCAAACTGCATTTGATAAGGCGGTATGTATTCAGTCCAGATCCTTTCTTTAGGTATATAATTGAAACTATTCTACCAAATCTGTTTCACTTAAAGTAGTCATGTTCCATGAACTAGTAAAAAATTTTCCATCCTTCCATGAGCACTTAGTGGTGGATGTATAATGTCATTTAATTCTTCTCTGAAGCTCAGGCACAGTGAATAGTACTGCAGTGATGACCAAGTATGTGTCCAAGTGGAGGCTTGGGTTATTCCAGTATGTGCAATCTTGTTGTAAGGCAGTTATAAATTCAGAGCCACAGATGTCTGATTAAGGTTCAGTCCAGACCTTCTGCTGTCATTTATAGACTGGCAGGTGCCTGGTAAAGGACTCAGTTGTCTTCCATCTGCTTGACCAGCTATAGCTCACACAAAGAAAAGCTCCCCCTTTTAATTTTGGTATTATAGGGATTTTAAAATCTCTATTAAAATACAAGGGCCCAGTGGGCATATTTCCACTTAAACATTCTCCAAGTAATGGTGATTTTTTTTTATTAATTAATTTCTTCCCTATGTCACTCCACAGAAATATATCTATCTTTTTTTGTTGTTGTGCTGTGCAACACACATTCCTACATTATGTGATTTCCATTTCTCTTCCAGTAATACATATTATCTAAAAGTGAAACATTCCAGCGATGAACAAACAGCCTGAATGCCATGCTCATCAGAAGCTGCACCAGCAGAGGAAATGACCATCATTGTCACTACTGAAACTCAGCACCCACCGCCTCACTATGCTGACACTCATTGTATAGCCTAAGGCTTAAGACTGCATGAAATTCTAATAAAATATATTAACACTGTAATGGTGTGTTGTATCTGTAGACATTGATCAACAGCCATACATCACTTGACAAGAATGGATGTTAGTAACAAAAACATCTAAAGGAAAAGACAAGAGAGGAGAGGAATCATACAGGCGTAAAAAAAGAGACCACTGTGTCATTTATGAGCATGTGTATTCTTGAAAGAAGTGATCTGGAAGGATTTAAATATTATAGCAGAAAAACAACTCTATGTGAGCTTCCACGACTTAAAGTATTAGGTGTTACTTAGATGTATAAGAAAGGAAATAAAAATGGGGAGGAATAATTAAGACATATTAATCTCTCTGAGTGACATATGACAGTACTGTCCAGGAACATTATATACAGGTCCTTCCTTGTAGGTCTGATGGTATGCTAATAAAAAGAGAATGGAAATAATTACTCTCCAAAGCTAGGAAAGGAACACAGAGTGACTAATCAGTTTACTTTATCATACAGATGAAGAGACAGCTTGATTATACTGGATGTTTCAAGGGGATAAAATATCTGAATGAGCTCTTAAAACTACCTGTGAATGGCATAACAAGAGTGAATGGTTGGAAGTTAAAGGCAATCACATTCAAATGACAAATGTTACCCATTTTTTTAAAATGATTATCCAGTAAAACAATACATCAATAAAAGTGATGGATTCTGAATGAGGAGTGATTCTTTTCTGGAAAATGCATTGCTGGACTTAGGCATCTAATCACAGGTGTGAGGCAGGATGTTTGGAGAAATGACTGGTATTTGGCTGGAAGATGCGATGAACCAGAAACTAATCCTGCATTCAGGCCAAGTTATTGCATATAGGAGATAATAACCTTTTCAAACAATCTAACAAACATTTCTTACAGCACGAGCATACACAGAACATCAAAGAATCACAAAATCACATAATCACAGAAGAGTTGAAGTTGGAAAGGACTGCTTGGGATCAACAAGTGCAACTCCACTGCTTCAAGCATGACCATTTAGAGCACACTGCCCAGGATCACATCTGGATTGGTTTTGAGTATCTCCAGAGAAGGAGATTACACAACCTCCACGGGCAGCCTGTTCCAGTACTCTGACACTCTCATAGCAGTTTTTTCTCACATCCTGTGCCATGATTTGAGCCCATTGTTTCTTGTGCTGTTGCCAGGCAACACAGAAAACAGCCTGACTCTGTTTTGTAGATCCATTGATAAGATGCCCCCTCAGTCTTTTCCAGGGCAAAGAGGCTCAGGTGTCTTGTAGGAGAGATGCTCCAGCCCTTTAATCAGCTTTATCACTGGACTTGTTCCGATCTGCGATCCTGCTAGACACTGAGACTGACTGACCTGTATCTCACCAAGTCATTTTTGTTTTTTCCAGGCATTGGCAATTTCACAGGACCTCTTATCAAAGATGATGGTTGGAGTTTAGCCATTTCGTCTGCCAGTACCTGCTGGATCCTTTGATGCATCTCCTCAGGGATCATAGATTTGTGCACATTCAGGTTCTCAGATGGTCTCAAACTTGATCTCCTTCTCCAGTGGATTATACTTCTTTCTCTCTGTCTTTTCATTTGGATTCTGTGAATTGAATAGTGTACGTAGAGAACTCGTTGGTGAAGACTGAGGCAACAACTTTTTTGACCTCTGCCTTCTTCACTTTGTTTGCAGCTAGGTCTCCTGCAGAGTCCAATAGGGTTTCATTTATATCCCTTTGTTGTTCTATGTACCTGAATATACCTTTTCCTTTTTCACATCTCTAGCTAAATACAGCTCCAACTGTGCCATGGCTTTCCTCATTTTTCCCTTCACTCCTGGACTTGATGACTACAATCCCTACCTCCACTAACTATGCATTTGTATTTATCATTTAGATAAGAGGTTTTATCACAGAATAATAGAATCATCTCCTAGTTCCAACCCCCTGCTATAGGCAGGGACACCTCCCTCTAAACCAGGTTGCTCACAGCTCATCCAGCCTGATCTGGAATGCTACCAGAGAGGGGCTATTTAGAACCTCTCTGGGCAATCTGTTGCAGTTTCTCACAATAAAGAATTTCTTTCTAACATCTAGTCTAAATCTATCTTCTTCCAGTTTAAAACCATTTTCTCTCAGCCTGTCACTACATGTCCTTATAAAAGGTTCCTTCCCAGCTTTCCTGTAGGCCCCCTTCAGGTACTGGAAGGCTGCTACTGAAAGTCTTGTTTCATCCAAGCTAATCTCCGCCTTCAAAGCCTGACCTCTTACATAGAATCATAGAATCACAGAATCAAAGAATTGCTCAGGTTGGAAAAGACCTTAAGGATCATCAAGTCCAACTACAACCTAACCACACTACCCTAATTCTAACAGCCCTCTGCTAAATCACTTCCCTGAGCACCACATCCAAACAGCTTTTAAACACATCCAGGGATGGTGACTCAACCACCTCCCTGGGGAGCCTATTCCACTGCTTAACAACCCGTTTCTGTAAAGTTGTTTTTCCTGATACCTAAACAACCTACCTAACCTAAACTTACCCTGGAACAACTGTTATTATTAGCTCCTTTATCTTTTAGGGCAGGAGATCCCACAGATTAGTGCCCTACTCAGCCAACAGCTGGCTTTTTTTCAGGCTTATGGTCTAGAATTCACCTTTTGCCCATCTTGTATCCATCAAGACTGAGAACTGTACCAATTCGTGACCACTGTAACCCAGGCTACCTCCATTCTTGACCTTGCTGATGAGTTCTTTTACACTAGTGAGCAACAGGTCAGCAACACATCTGCTTTGGTTGGGCTCTTTATCACCTGTACTGGGTATGTGTCCTCAAAACGCTCCAGTAGTTTCCTGAATTGTTTGTCGTTATCTTTACTGCTTTTCCAGTAGATGTCAGAGTAGTTGAGCTAGCAGATAGCGTGATACTGACAGCACAAGACTTCTAGATTTGAAGAAAGTACTCCTCATCAACATCCTTTTGACCGGGTGGTCAGTAGTAGAAAGCAGTCACAAAGTTAAATCTCTTTATGTGGTCTCTCATTTTCACCAATAAAATCTCCGTGCACTCAAAGACAGCTTTGTGAAATCTATCTGACTTTCTGCATAGAGGACAACTACCACCCCTCCGCTTCTTTGTCGGTCCGTCTTAAATACTTTATAGCCCCCAACTGCAGCACTTCAATTTATCTCACCAAGATTTCTTGTCAGCAAAGTATCAAAAGCAATCACTGTATCACAAGCAATAGGGAATTACAGTATTATAAGTATAATCATTATTAAACATAGTTTGCATTGCTTGAACAATTCTGTGTTTTTATGAAAACCCAGCAAGAGATCTGTGCTCCTTGTACTATTTAACAAAGAGGCTGTGATAAAAGAGATGAAGCCTGGAAGACAGAAGCAAAAGAAGCACAGGGGTACAAAAGCATGTCTGGATGCTTGCTAAAGACAGCATCTAATACTCTAAAAGAGATCTCAACTTGGCTACTGGGCAGCTTAAACACTGGTGCCTATGTCTTCTCTTAAGTACGCTAATTTCCTTTCTAGAAAGAAACATTTCTTCTTTCTGGTGGAAAGCTAGTACTTTTTTGTTCGCACCCCACACCTGTGTTTCACAGAGCCCAAAATTCTTTCTTGCAAATGGACTTTGTACAGCACAGAGTTGGCAGCTGGGCACACAATGCCTTTTACACCTCTGCAGAGAGCCAGGCATGGTCACAGCAAGGGCTGCAACTTCATTTGCAGCTTGTGTAAAGGACTGAAACAAGTTTTCTTTCTGGCTGGCTGAGTCTATTCCTGTTAAAGTACCTGAGAGTCTTGAAAATAAAATCTGTTTCTAAACCTTGATTTTTCATGTTGATAACTTGATAGTTAAGTGAGTTCATGTTGTATGACAGCTGCTGCATTTAGGGATTAAAAAGAAAAAAAAAGTATTTGTGCTAAAATGTATCCTCAGAAATACAATTTAAAAAAAAAATCATTATAAAAGCATTTGCTTATGTTCATGTAATACATCTCTTCTCAAGTATCAGACTTCTTACATGGAGGCGGCACTGAAAGTAATGCCTTTTATTTATTTCTATGGAAACTACAACAGACACAAAGAGCACAATAACACTATTTGACAAAGCAAATTCTCAGCTACAGAACACTATTTTTCAACACAATCATCACCATTAGCCGTGCATTTTCATCAGCAATGAATTAGACCCTACATGCTGCACTCATAAAAATCTGCACCAGCAGAAGTGACCCACTGATTCACAGTTGCTATAATGGCATAGTTTCTAAGAAACATTATGCATGCAGTCCATCTTTCATCAGCCCGAATAGGTGGAAGTCAGAAGATACCAAATCTGTACAGTGGATGTGATTGGACAGACCAGCTGAGACTAAGCAGCGTGCTCTGTGGTCTTCAAAGTGGGATGGGATGGGGCCTGGCATTAACATTGGATAAAAGAAAGGTTGTCTCCTCTTCTGGTCTTACTCTGGAATTCTGAGTCTTCAGCTTTACATCATTATGTACTGTCAGAGCTGATGGTTTGTCTGGGTTCTAGGATATCTCAAAAGATAGTGCCCATGATGTTACCTGCTGAGATCTGTGCCTCGAACTTACTTTTCTATGGGAAATCCACATGTCAGCACTGCCATTTCAACTCCAGATCATAGCAGTGACACCATGTCTGTCTTGTCACCTTCAGCCTCATGTTGATTTAATAGATCCTGGTAAATTTGTGTATAGTATTCTTTCTGTTCCTGTTTAAGCATTTAAAGAACTCACATAGCACAAGATGTACGATATTACAACACTGCCACCCTGGTTGTATTCTGCAGATTTGTGCTGATGAGCTGATCAAAATACTGCTCTTTTTTTGGTGTGACAGCTGTGCATAGCTGTCTGGAATGTTGCTTGGTTTTCACCTCACTGCTGCCATTACTGAAACGCACCACAGCCTCACATCCACTGTTTGGTCTCCATAAAAATTCAGTAAGCATTGATGAATGTCGATGACTGCAATCTTTTCCACATGGAGGAGCTCAATTCCACCCCTTTGCTTCATGCACACTTCCATGTTATCCATTTTGTCAGAGTGGCCCTCTGCAGCCATCTGTCACATATGAAAAAAACTGTAATGGAATACCGGCGGTAAAGTTCAACACTTATTGCCAGACCACCAGCATCCTTGTTGATGCGCCTCCGATGTCACAGACCAATATAATAAATAGGAGGCATTGCTTTCTGTGCAACCCTTGGTTAGACTTGTAACATGTATCTTCTTTCTACTGCTACTATAAAGAGCAAATGATTCAACATTTGAGCTCAAGCACGGGGTTAAGAATAATAATCCAATCTATGCTTTTTAAAGAATAGGAGTGTTGTTTCTTCCACTTATATTTTCAAGACATTATTTATATTATAACAAAAGTATAGTTGTATGTTTTAGTACAAAAAGAGTCACTTTAACACTGCAGAAAAATAGAGGGAATGAGAGAGACAAGGTACCTTTACAATGTTAAGAATTTTAAATTTACATTTTGACCTTTCAGGTACTTTAATGCCTGGCTATCATCTGACAGCGATTATGTTTCATAGCATCTTAGAAGTAATTCACAAAGGTTATGCAGATAGCACTTTTAAAGTAACCAAGTGGATAATATCCATCAAAGGCAACATTTTATTCAAGTTCAATCTGTCTAATGGAAGTTTAACTCTGTCTGCCCTTCAGTTACTTGAATAAGCAGGAAAAATGAGTAAAAGTGCTAGAAGCAGTTTACCATTCATGTATTAGCTTCCTACTCTCTGCTAATGCACTTGAACCCTAACCTGCAGTGATCACAGGATGCCTGCTGAGAAGGTAATGGAGTTTCTCTCTGCTAGAGTTCACTACTCAGCCCTCTTGATACTTGACATGACCTAGTGTTTCAGAAGTGTAAGGATGTGGCAGCAGAAGACAAGATGAGAGTGAGATGGATTTATTGACTATGGAAGTTGTTATTCCTGGAAAACTGCGTAAGTTGCTCCAAAAGATATTACTTTCAGAACTGCCCTTGTAAGTCACAAGGATAGAATCATACATTTGTATTTAATCATAACAGTATTTAAACACACTGAACAACAATGAATTAAAACAGTGTTAGGGTATATGATAGTGAGGAAATCTGACTAGTTAGTAATTAAGCAAAACATAAGATTCAGTTAGAAACATGCGAGGGAACTGTTAGCCTCCTTGCTTTATTTCTAGAGCATATTACAAAACAAAGAAGCTACACATTGAAAATGGCACACAGAGCTTTAGCATTGGCCTTTTAACAAGTCTGAATGATTTAGAGTCTATACTGATCTTCTTATTTCATTGGACGCAATTAGTATGAAGCAGGCATGGTTGAGTGCACTGAGTTGTGCACTTTAATGGTATGACCCACTAGGGGATTTTACTAGGAACTGTGTGCTTCTGTACTGCAGGCGAGTAGTCAATAATTTCAGTCACATCCATGAAAAAAGTGTTAAGAGGTACTCAGGTAGTGCTGGTTTTCCATTTGCCCACTGTGACTTTATCTTTACTGACTGCGTAAAATCCAGGGAATGAACAAATAACATGCCTGCAGTCAAAATCAGGAAAATAAACGAGTAGAGATAGTTTATAGACAGTTGTGTCATTGTGGTATGGACAGTAATAGGAAGTCAGCTTTGGGCAAACAGGAATCTTTTTCCATAGACTTCATGCTAGCTAGTGACTTTCAGTATAGTTTTTGCCATTCCTTTTTGCTTTTGTAGGTTCAAATCTTGAAGTGTTAAATCTATAAGATTAAGAAAGACTATTTTATTTGTGTTCCACTTTAATTGCCAGAAAAAATAATACTTAATGAGAAAAATGAATCTTAAGAGATTTCACAGCCCAATTTTCTGGGTTTCAAAGTGCAAAGTCTTTTTCAATTGATATGT
Organism: Perdix hodgsoniae; assembly: GCA_035772895.1. Classification (NCBI taxonomy): domain Eukaryota; kingdom Metazoa; phylum Chordata; class Aves; order Galliformes; family Phasianidae; genus Perdix; species Perdix hodgsoniae. The sequence continues at coordinate 2,048,548 of JAPSGF010000081.1, read as the reverse complement.
TGTTGCTGCATTACAAGAGCTGCCTACTCAGCGAGCATGGTGCTTTTCATCAGTCTTTACTGAGTTATTGTCTCTTATGACAATGAGTATCATTTGGGGTAAAGCATTTTTTAATTTGTTCACACTATCTTACCAAAACAGGACTTTGTCCCGTGGATACAATTTTCTTCTTCTGCCTCAAAGTATTATAAACAGTGGGTAAACTTAAGAACAAACACAAAATTCAAAATATCAGGTCAAGTAATATTAAAATCAAAAGAGGGTGAAAATTTTGTTTTCTTATTATTTCTTAGTTTTTTATTACTCATTGATCTTCTATGACCTCCAACATGATGCTTTCCATTCTACACATTTAAATAGTTTGTTGCAGCTTGTGTTACAAAGATTCTTCTCAGTTTGTGCCTTGGAGACCTCACCAAACAACTTAGCTTGAATTGTTCTGAGTGTGAAAAGGATCACACCTACTGGTTTTGCTGCATCACTCACCCTTGTTCTTTGTGTTAATATGCTTGTGTTAATATGTGTACCAAACTACAGCTGTAGGTGACACTGACTGTACTTTCCCAAAAACATCAAATCAAAATAGCCACTCTACCTCCATGGACAAGGGAAAACACCCATAGTCATGGCTGTGACACTGTTTGATTATTAGTTTAAGCTACGGGATTATTTTTCAGACTATCAAGTTGGGAGAGGCAGACTGGGAAGAAATAACAGTGAACCAACCCTTGAAATTCAGCCAATTTAAAAATGAACCAACCCAGTACATATGCTGATTTTTGCAAGAAAGCTTCAACAAAGTAGTTAGTTTTCTACTGAAAAATAGTCACTCATTACAAATGGAAGTTTCCGGAACACGACTGTTGTGGGACATTAAGATATCATTCCAAAATGATACCAGAAATGATATTTGCCATGCACAGCAGACAAGCAGAATTTGAGTTTGAGTTTTAAAGGAAAAAAAAATATCTAGCAGTGCAATCTAAAATAATTACCAGCTTTTTGGAAAAGAATGGAAACTATCTAATAGACTAGCAAAATTTCTAAGTATTTACTGAGGCTGGCAGTGCATGGACAGAGAAGAAAGGCAGTGATCTGTGAGGAGTTCTTCATGGGAGCAATGGGCAAGATTACAAGCGAAGATAGCCTGAAAAGACATTCAGATGAATGGAAGGAAGAAGTTCATTTGGAATTCAGAAACTATCTTCCCTCTTTTCTCATGTAAAACTATGTTTTTTGGAAGAGTAAGGAACCAAGGCCACCAAGCATGTACCATAAGACATCCTGTGGGTGTGGACCAGTCCTTGGGTAAGCATTACTGAGAGTTCTCTCACCTGAGTAGGATAGGACCTGTGGGTGAGTTATATTCACATCAGTCATACACAAGACTTGTACTTACAGGTTTTGCATTGGAAAGCACCTTAATGAGTTCTCCAGATGGCACCTGAACAAGGACTGGATTAGCCAGGCCATCTGTGATAGAGGCCATGAGGAGACCAGACATCCACAAATCACAGAGTAGTGACGAGGCCAGTGAGAGCTGGGGCGTGGGCACTGATCAACTTGAGACTTTCATCCTCAATGACTCAGCAACGGTACACAGCAACAGAAGGTATTAATTTGGGCATACAATTATCTCAAAATTAAGTTCTATGCAATGCTGTCAGGAAAGTCAAATGGAAAATAGGAAAATATTCATTATACTAAAGTGGAATAAGCCAAAATGAGTACAAAAAGAATAACTAAATAAGAAAAAGCTGTCAATTAAAGAAAAGAAGTTTGCAAAACAGCGTGTCAGGGCAGATAAGAAATGCTGAGAAAGTATGTCAGAGTCTAAAGGGCTAGTATGAGAAAAAAAGTGAGAAACTGGAGTGATTTCTGAACCTGACAAGCTTTAAAGTACTAGCACATTTTCATTTCATTTGCAAGATTCTTCAGCACTATTCAAATAATGTCCGTAGGGGCTTGCCCAACTGAGACTATTATAATTTAGAAATTTGTTTTGGCAAGACTTCAATTATTCCTTGGAGGATTTCTGAGGGAGAACTGGAGAGGAATTCATTTTATTATGTTCTAATTACTACAAACATATTGTTAGAACTTGACCATGGGTCTAAGCAGACCTTCTTATCACACAGACTTTAATGTTTTCCATTACCTGAGGTTGGCATTTTTAATTTTTTTGTTTTTAATAGTTGCTTAAGTGATTTTACAGTAGAGAACCTTTATGCATGTTGACTCAACTGGATCCTTCAAGACCCTAGGGAAGGATGGTTGTGTTGTTAATATTTGATTTTTCTGTATAAAATAGAGATGCTAGCTTGGGTGACTTCTATTTCTCTGAATATCCAAGACATCAAAAGAAAACATTAAAAAAAAAAAAAGAAAAGAAAAATCTAAGTTATTTTATATGAATTAGAAGACATTTTCTCCTTTAAAAAAAAAAAAAAAAAGCAAAAGCTACCTTCTAGTTCCCCTGTACTTTCCTCATCTTCATGTGTGCTGCTGAAAGGTGTATTGTAGCTGTTTTTTATAGTAAGTCAAAGATAAACAAAAAGTAAATATATTTCAGCCTGTATTCAATCTGTGTTTGACTCAGGGTTCAGGATGTCACTTCCCATTAAAAATAAAAGAAGTCTTATACATAGGAAAAAAAGAAAAAAAAAAAAAAGAAAAAAAAAGCTAATCTGCTGTATTTCTCTTTGTACAGTAACTGGACTTGTTTTTTGTTGTTGTTTTGCATGTTATTTATATCTCTCCTATTGTTTATGTCCTTGTTTTAACAAAGGACAAAATGATCTTATGTGCTTAAAACTGAAAATAAACCACCATTCCACAGAGTGTCTCCTTTATTCAGTGAAGTTGACATGATGCTGATAGCAACTGCAAGTGCAGTGTTGCTAATGTTCCTGCATAACCTACCCGTGTCTGCAGAATATCTGTACTGGTTCTATGCTGATGGACTAGTTCACAGGTATGAAGATTTTAATGAAATATTCATACAACAAACTATTATTTTCCCTTGCACTTCTAAAAAGCCCTGAAGCTTTTATAATACTCATATGTTCCTCATCGTGGCATCATGGTATATGTAAAAACAATTCTAAGCTTGATGGACTAAGTTTAGATATCTCAGTCAAGGCAAAACAACATTATTATGGCAAGAGGAATTATGTAAGAACTTATCTGATACCTAGCCATCACACTGACCTATTAATTTGCACTTTAAACCTGTATATATGATATATTTTCACATCAGGAGAATTCTTTTCACAAAAGTCAAACAAAGCCAGAATCTCTCTTTCAGGTGGACTAAAATTCAATAGATAGCAAATAGAAGCATTCAATCTGCAGTAAAAGGCATTTATCAGAGATATCTATCCAATAAACTTTGACAGTGGCTACAGGTCACCTATCTAACATCTAATCTTGACTAATATGTTAAACATCTTGGAGCTGTGAATGCATATTTTTGGACCCACCAAAATTTCTTTCATTTTACAGTCTTGATATGAGTTAGGCAGACATTTTCTGACAGATCTTAGCATCAGTGTTGGTTGTCTGTCTAAACTTACATTTCTTGAATAAAAAGAACAATTAAAAAAAAATACATTAAGTAATAATATGAAGTTAACACAGTTCTAAGCTCTAGCACAGTTCTAATCTAATAAATAAATTTCAGTACCAAAGATAATGCATACCACATCAGCTTACAAGGTCTCACAGATACGTAGCCAGTGGTAGAGTGTTCTGTGGTCTCCTTCGAATTAGCCAGTTTCTTCTGCCATCTCTTGCACGTGAATCACCTGTGTAAGAGTACATGTAGGTATTTTTTGAGGAAATCAGCCTTAGAGCTGCAACATTCAGAGTCATTCAAGAGCACTCAGCCCCAGCTTTGGTGATGCACTGGAACAGGTTGCCCAAGCTGTGGGGACTGTGGATGCCCCATCCCTGCAGGCATTCAAGGCCAGGATGTGGCTCTGGGCAGCCTGGGCTGCTGGTTGGCGACCCTGCACATAGCAGGGAGTTGAAACCAGATGACCATTGCTGTCCTTTTCAACACAGGACAATCTATGATTCTATGATAGGCTATATATATATATATATATATGGATATATATATATATATATATGTATATATGTATATATGGACTGATAAAGAATGGAAAACTCACAGTGTATGCTGCAGGTACCTTGCAGCACAGGAAATTTTTGTTATTTCCCACCAGAGAAGGCTTCGGAAGTTGAGAGGCTGATCAGCAGTCTGCTCAGAAGCTGTCCACAACCCTCTTAGTCAATGGACATCAAACACAGAAAAAATTAGCCCTATTTTGAATGAATCTGGAACTTTAAGCAAATTGAATCTGACCTATCATTTACAAAATTCAATAATCAGATCAGATCCTCTACAGGATTATGAGAGAGCTATAGGTAACCAGTACCATTCACAGCAACTGAAAAATGTCTTAGTTAAAGATAGTATGATGCTGTTTCCAACTGCTGTAAATAGTAGCTATTGAGTTAAAAGCCCATCTGAGAAATTTCCTAATCCACATTCACTACTACTACAAAATTTACTGACAGGTCATGACTCAAATATTCCCAGTCCTCTTCCAGTGCCTTTTACTTCTGGCTACAATACAGTATAGAACAAAATGCTATCTTTCTAGCAATTGCTGCCCCAATCCCTTAAATACTGTGATTTACCAAATTATCTCTACATAAACAATTTTTTTAAGACAACAGATGTCTTTCTGTTTTTATTGAAAGAGATTTGCTTGATCTCATCCATCAAAGCCTTGATTGCCAACACAATTAAGGGTAGAATTAGGAGAAAAAAGAAAAAGAAAATAGCATCTGTTTTCAGGTTAACCTAAAGTTCACTGAAACATTAGAGTAGTTATGTAGACCATTTTTGTGGACCAACAGAGGTGTAATGGTTTGTTACTGCACAGTAAGCAGCTTATCTATGTAAGACCATTATTTGCATTCTATCTAAATCAGTCTTCAAAACTGAACAAAAGCTGATGTCCTTTGACCTGCCCTAGTAATTTTAAATAAACTATTATTACCCATGAGGTTTTAGTTGCCCTCTGATTTTTTACAGAATTATCAAGGTTGGAAAAGACCTAAAAGATCATCCAGTCCAACCATCACCAATACTACCCAGCTAAATCATATCCCTCAACACAACATCCAAACGTCTCTTGAACACTCCCATGGTCGGTGACTCCACCACCTCCTTGGGCAGTGCATTCCAGTGCCTGACCACCCTTTCCGAGAAGTAATATTTCCTAATGTCCAGCCTGAATCTCCCCTGGCGCAGTTTGAAACCATTGCCTCTAGTTCTATCACTGTCTACACGAGAGAAAAGGCCGACCCCCAGCTCACCACAACCTCCCTTCAGGAAGTTATAGAGTGCTATAAGGTCTCCCCTGAGCCTCCTCTTCTCCAGGCTGAACAATCCCAGCTCCCTCAGCCGTTCCTCATAAGGCCTGTGCTCCAGACCCCTCACCAGCTTCGTAGCCCTCCTCTGAACACGTTCCAGGGCCTCAATGTCTTTCCTGCAGTGAGGGGCCCAAAACTGAACACAGTACTCGAGGTGCAGCCTCACCAGTGCAGAGTACAGGGGGACAATTACCTCCCTATTCCTGCTAGTAACACTGTTAATTCTGTGATTCTGTGATTTTTACTTCATGAAAATCTAAAGGCAAAAATGATTTTATTTTTTTTAAATGTATTCTCATATTCCATTCCAATAATATCTGAAGTGCAGGTGACGGTGATCAAAAATAATCAAACAAGGAATATTTCTGAAGGAGCTCAACATTTAGGTGAACAGGGGTGGAAAAGATTGCAAGAGCACTGCTTTAATAATACATGTGACGTATCATAAAAGCTTGAGTCAAATTGTTTTACAGGAATTTAGTGCCTGTGTCTATTTTCTATGTGCAGTATACTTTTTCTTTTTAAAGCACCTGACAAAATGTGCAGTTTTGGCTTATATACTTTCTTGTGTGTCTATAAAGGTTTATCAGATCTTCCAGCAAAGGTACTATATGGATAAGATGACCTTTAGAGGTCCCTTCCAACTCTAAGGATTCTATGATTCTGTGATACTATAAGATGATGACTACTGTCGTTTGAAAGCACTATTATGATGACCTCATTACATCTTTAGTTAAACACAAAATGAGACAAATATTCACTACTAGGATCTGACTTAGAAAGAAATGTTTCATATTTAGCCCCCATTATTTCTGTTTTTGTTCATTTGTTCCTGTTTGTTAGAAACAATCTTACTCCCATTTCCCAAGAAGAGACTTCTACTTTCTTTAAACTTGTAATGCAGCTTGCATCCTTTGAATCATTTCTGCCCTGCAAATAAATAGGTATTGATGATAACTGAATAGATATTCCAAAATATGATTCAGCAGATGGATTTGTGAAAATACATTATTCTGTCCTTCTGGTACTACTCTGATCAGTGCACGAGTGCACATGTACTTATTTTACTGGCTCTAAATAAACTGCCAATAGCTTAGGTTTGTTTTTTTTCTCTCCCTTCTTCAATGAAATTTATATTATTTGGATATTCAATAACAGAAGTTATTGATGATATTACCCAAAAAGATATTACCCAAAAAACAAAAACAGATAGTTGATGTGGATGGTTATGCTAGGAAATTCAGATTAGTAACTAACTTTTTCTTGATATATGTGCACAAAAACAATTTTAAGTTTAATTTTAATTTTCCTATAAAAATCTTTGAAGGTCACTCATGTTTCAGAACACTTAATGACTGAATTTTATTTAACGAATTTTAATTTAATAACTGAAGTTTTAAGCACTTCAATATGACTTTCATTTGTATTTTATTCCCAACAAATATGCATTAGAGGAAAATAAGAATATAACCTTGGGTTGTCTGTAATTTTTATATTCAACAGATATGATTGGTAAGGACAAAATTAGAACAGAACAGCAGAGAAGAAACATTCACACCTCACCTTAGTGAAAAAATCTTACAGTTAAGGGGAAGGAAAATGCTGACACGCTTATTGCAATCTTGTTTTGCCTGGGGACTGCAACAGCCATGAAAGTTCAGTTATGTTGAAACACGGTTTGTGAGGACTTACAAGTCAGTTAAAAAAAAAAAAGAGAGATTTTAAATTTTAAGCATATCTCTTGCAGTGTCCTAATGAAAACACTTCAAACCATCTTTGAGGATATATTTGGTCTGAGTAATAATGCCAGGTCCAACAACACATCGTACAGGAGACCACTTCTGTTGTGATACAGACTTTTATATAGCAGGTAAAGAGTCATAATCTTTGCAGGTATCCCTGCAGATTAACTGCAATACCTGTGGGACTTTGCACAGCAGGAAATTTGATGAAAGACATGGAAATCACAAAGAGAAATATCGTGGGTAGGTATTCACAGAGAGAGTGGCAAGAAAGGTTCTGTTAATCTGTATTGTAATGATCGTGATCACAGGATCAACCAATTTGGCTGCCACTAGGCGGCTGAAATAGAAGAAATGTAAGGCAGAAAAGAAGGGTAGTGGTAACTTTCTTATCAGAGCATTTCCAAAATAGGTGCCCATACGAGTACTGACATTGTTAGTTACATACCTATGTATATGGACAGCTAGAATTTAATAATTACTGATCTTACCCAGATTATGTGCACTTTGAGATGTTCTCAATGTCATTTCAATAGGATGTTTAATGACTGAGCATGGCACCAGTATGCAGTAAACCTACTGCATTATGGAGTAGCATAGCCTTACTTACAATCTACATTTTAAAAAATGCACTGCGATACACATTTATGCAACCAAATCAGTTGTGATCTTCTGGGTAAAGCAGGGAGAAAAATATCCATTGCTGCTTAAGTAAAAGGAATGGAGATTTCATTTTCACAGATCAATTTTTTTTTTCTTTTCGCACAAACTTTAATCACATTTTAGCAGAGTCTCAGAAGAATAAATACTATAAATACTAGCTTCCACATCCAAATATTCATGAAAAAAATTAACATTTAAATGGTTCAGATTGCATATTCTCAGTTATTATTTTAATTTATGCTTTTTTTTTTTATAACAGTAAGATGTTATGACTCTAAAGTTCTGCCTGCAGAAAAGAAAACCTGCATTTCTGAGTAACATCAGGACAGTAACCTGTTCTGTTCTATGGGTTGAAGGTTGAATGATAGGCAGAGGGGAAGGTAACTGTGAGAGGTTATTCCAGCATACCAAAACAGATAAGGACTAAACAAGAATAAGAGTAGAATAGGGAAGGATTATCAAAGCATCAAACAGACTGAGAGAATTAGAAGTGTCAGATAGGCTGTAAACCCTGGAGTTCTCTACCAATGAGAAAATACACAACGGGAAGCAGAAAATATAAACTGCTGTGTCTCTCAGCTCTGTGTGCCTGTTCTCAAGGTTGCCCACAATTGAAAAAGTGTGAAATAAATTGTGATTCACAGCGAGTTCCACTCAAGCCTGGACTATTGAACACAAGCATTTCTCACATTTATCATAAGAGAAAGACAATTAATCCAGACAATATCTTTAATATTTTTTAGGATAGTGATTATTTTTTTTTCAAAGTTATTTTCTTAATTTGACATGACCTCAGGTTCAAAACTATCTGAGTGCATGACAACAAATCTTAAAAAGTTGCAAGAGTATACTAGAGTATAATTATATTTCCTCATAAAATGTTTTGAATTGGAAGTGACCTAAAAGATCACTTACTTCCAACCTCCCAACCATGGGCAGAGTTGCTAACCACTAGGTAGTCTGCTCCTCCAATAAGGGCTTGAACATAATCAGATATGGAGCATCCGAAGCTTCTCCAGACAACCTGTTCCATTGCCTCATCACATTATGAGTGAAGAATTCCCTTATAATATCCAATCTAAATCTTCTCTTTTCAGTGTAAAATCATTCCCTCTTCTGTCACCATTGTACAAAGTCAGTCCCCCGTCCTGCTTAAAAGCTTCCTTCAAGTACTAGAAGGATTCAGCGAGTTACCTCTGAAGCTTTCTCCTCTCCGCATTGTACAAGCCAAATTCCTTCAACCTTTCTCCACCAGAACAGTGCTCAAGACCTCTAATCATCTCTGTGTCTCTCTCTTGGGCCTTGTCCAACAACTCCATATCTTTCTTGTGCTGAGGGTTCCAGACATGGATGCAGTACTCCAGGTACTTATAAGGCAGAGTAGGGGAGGACAATAACCTTCCTTGCCCTGATGGCCACTCCTCTTCTGATGTAGCCCAGGATACAGCTGTTCTTGCAGGCTGTAAATGCACACTTATGACTCGTGTCCATTTTTTTTGGTCCACCTAGACACCCAAGTCCTTCTCTGCAAGGCATCCCTCAATTTATTCTTCTCCCAGACACATATCCCATAGACCTCCCAATACATATCTGGGATTTTCCTGACCCAAGAGCAACACCTTACACTTGGCCCAGCTGATCCTCATTATATTCTTATTAGCCCACATCTTAAGCTTGTCCAGGTCCCGCTGAATGGCATTCCTTCATTCTGTTCTATCAGCTGCATTACTCAGCTTGCTCTTGTCTCCAAACTTGCTGATAGTGCACTCAGTCCCGCTATCTAGGTCACTGATAAAGACATTGAAGAGTACTGGTGCCAAGGCAGACTCCTGGGTAACACTTGGAGCCATTAACAACAACACTCTGGCTATGACCATCCAGTTTCTTATTCAGAGAACAGTCCACCCTTCAAATCCCTATTTCTCCAATTTAGAGATAAGGATATGGTGTGGGACAGTGTCAAAGGCGTTACACAAGTTCATGTAGATGACATTAGTTGCCTTTCCTTAGTCTATCAGTGCCAGCACCCCATCATAGCAGACCACCACTTAGGTGAGGCATGACTTGCTTTTGGTGAAGGTGTGCTCACTGTCTTGGATCATGCCTTCATCCTTCAAATATCTTAGCATGTTTTCCGGGAGGATCTGCTCCATGGTTTCCCTAGGCATAGATGTGAGACTCACCAGCCTGTAGTTTCATAGTTCTTCTTTTCTATCTTTCTTAAAAACAGAAGAGTCTGGTGAAGTCACTGAGGTACAAGCTGGAGAAGTGATTATTTTCTTCTGCTTGAAATTGACAAGTATGTTTCTGGAATACCTGTATCTACTTTTAAACTTTTTATTGCAGAAAGATATGTACGAGTGCAATAAAGGGATGCTGAGATGGTGAGGAATCTGGAGAAGATGGTATTTGAGCTGAGGGTAAGGTAACTGGGCTTATTTTCCTCAGACAGAAAAATGACAGGGCAAGCTAATTACACCTTTCTCTAGCTAAAGGTGGAGCAATGGGGCTTACAGAGAATCTGAAGTCAGATTCTTCTTAGAACTCTGCAGCAGAAGAACCAGAAGTGACAGATGTAGTTTGGAGTCAGAAAAGTTCTGGCTGTGTTTAAGAAAAATCTGTGCAAATGCAAGTGGTTTACTACAAGTGCAGGTTGCCCTGAAAGACTAAAACATCTCTATGCAGAGCTTTTAGACATATCCCTGAGCATGCTGATGAAACTTTACCACTAATAATGCTTCTGAGAAAGATTCCCTGACTTCCAATGACCCTTTCTAGTTGAAGTTTTCTTGTGGTGTTATGGTCAACATATGTGTACATAGCATACATTACAACACAGTACGATAACCACAGAGAGTGAACAAGTGCTTCTAATGAGCAGAATTCAAGGCATCAGAACTCTGTAGGAAGGATTCACCCCACAGATCCTGCCCCACTGTGTGGATCAAGTGCACACATAAGAGTCTAGTATATATGAGCATCTGAGCTGTAATTTGACTAGACTTTAATTTAATTTCTCTTACTGGTTCTTAGGCTAAAGTAAAAAGAGAGTCATAGAATTGTCTAGCTTGGAAAAAATCTTCAAGGTTATCAAGCCTGACCTACTCAGTCCCATCACTAAGTCTTGTTTCATTTATGCCATGTCACAGAATCACAGAATCACAGAGTTGTTGGGTTTGGAAGGGACCTCGAGAGATCAAGTCCAACCCCCTGCCAAAGCAGGTTCCCTACACCAGGTTGCACAAGTTGCATCCAGGCAGGTCTTGAATATCTCTAGAGAAGGAGACTCCACAACCTCCCTGGGCAGCCTGTTCCAGTGCTCTGTCACCCTCACTGTAAAGAAGTTCTTGCTCACATCTGTGCGGAACTTCCTATGCTCCAGTTTCTGGCCGTTTCCCCTTGTCCTGTCTCCACACACTGCTGAAAATAGTCTGGCCTCGCCACTCTGCCCCCCACACCTTAGATATTTATAGACCTGGATCAGGTCCCCTCTCAGTCTTCTTTTCTCAAGGTTAAACAAACCCCGTTCACTTAGCCTTTTCTCACAGAGTTAACTAGATCAAGGAAGGAAGGGAGGAAAAAAAAACAGTGGCAAAAATCTATGGAGGAAAACTTATTTTACTAACTATGATATCGGAATGCAAGATAACACAATATAATACAATCTAATTGAAATTGAGACTAATAAATCAAGCAAGATAGAGAGAGAGACTTCCTGAGACCGAGTCAAACCTGAAAAGCTTGGAATGGCTAGGAAAGCATCCTTCAGCACCCACTGCCAGGCAGTAAGAGACCGCCCCACCCGGAAGGGTCAGATCCCATGACTTCTATAATGTACAGGGAGAGAAACATGGAACTGGACCATTAACACTTTAATTCCAGTACACTACATGATGTTTTGATTGAGGAATACTGATACCCAAAAAACATAAAACCATGACACATTTCTTCATAGGGGAGATGCTCCAGGTCCTTCACCATCTTTGTGTCCCTCCACTGGACTCTTTCCAAGAGATCCCTGTCTTTTTTTTACTGGGGAACCCAGAACTGGACACAGTACTCCAGATGAGGCCTTACCAGGGCAGAGTAGAGGGGGAGGATAACCTCCCTCGACCTGAGGGCCATGCTCATTTAATGCACCCTAGAGTGCCATTGGCCTTTTTGGCCACAAGGGCACACTGCTGGCTCATGGCCAACCTGTCGTCCACCAGGACACCCAGGTCCCTCTCTGCAGAGCTCCTCTCCAGCAGGTCATCCCCCAACCTGTACTGGTGCATGCAATTATTCCTCCCTAGATGTAAGACTCTACACTTGCTTTTGTTAAACCTCATCTTGTTTCTTACTGCCCAGCTCTCCAGCCTGTCCAGGTCTCTCTGAATGGCAGCACAGCCTTCAGGCGTGTCAGCCAATCCTCCCAACTTCGTATCACCAGCAAACTTGATGTTCACAAGTCTCTTAAAATTCTGCAGAGATGACAACACCATCACCTCCCTGGGTATCTCCCATTGTTTGACTATCCTCTCCACAAAGGTTTTCTGACTTCTATCCAATCTAAACCTCTCGTGATGAAATTTCAGTCTACTTCCTTAGGTCTTATAACTCGTCACCTCAGAAAAGAAACCAACACTCTCCTTGTTGCAAACATTCAGCTCTAGAGAGCATTGAGAGTTTCTACCCTCAGTCTCTTTTTCTCAAGCCTAAACAACTCCACATCCCTCAGCTGCTATTCATAAACCTTTTTTTCAAATCCCCCTACCAGTTTTGTTGCCCGTCCCTGCACGTGCTTGAGCAATTTCATATCCTTCTTGTAGTGAAGGACCCAAAACTGAACACAGTTTTTGAGACATGGATTCACCAGTGCAGAGTACAAAAAGACAATCACTTCCCTAATCTGGATCAGGAAAACAATTTCTGATTCACACCTTCTTCGTCACCTGGACATACTGCTACTGTCTTACGTTCAGCTGGCTATCAAACAGCATCCCCAGCTAAAGAAAACTTTCTAGCCACTATTCCACAAGCCTATAAGCTATATGGGGTTGTTATGACCCAAGTGCATGACCTAGCATGTTGCTGTACTGGTTGCTACATGTTTGAATGTAGACTACTTAATCAGTGTATATAAATCCCTCTGTAAAACCTACCCTCAAGCAGATCGACAGCCTCACCTAAACTGGTATTATCTGTGAATTTACTGAGCGTGCATTTGATTCCTTCCTCTGTTAGAAATTTTAAACAAAACTGGCCTCAAGACTGATTCCTGGGTGTCATCAGTGGTGACTAGCCACCAACTGGACTGAAGTCCATTCCCTATCACTCTTTGAGCCTAGCCATCCAGCCAGTTATTCACACAGTATGTATGTGTCCAAGCCAAGAACAGCTAGTTCATCCAGGAAAAAACTGCAAGAAACAGTGCAAAGTGCTTTACTAAGATGGAGATAAATGACAACCACAGACATCACCTCAGCTACCACTACTTATCATACAAGGGCTTCTGGTCAGTCAGTCAGGACCTGCCTTTCATAAAACTATGTTGATTGGATCTGATCGCTGAGTTGTCTCATATGCATTGGTACTCGAGATGATCTACTCCATAAGCTTCCTAGGTCATAACAGCAGGTCTGATGTCCCCTGGTTCTGAGGCAGTAAGTACCTCAGCCTTTTCTTAATCTTTCATCACCAGGTTTCTCTGCACATCTGATAAAGGATGAAGATTCTCCTTAGCCCTCTTTTTGCTGTTAATGAAGCTTTTTTTTTTCTTACTGCACTACAGAAAATAAATACTAGTCAGGCTTTGTGCTCTCTAATTCAATCTCTGCACAATGATTTGCCTATCCCTTCTTTCAGAGTTCATAAGCTTTCTTTCTTCTCGAGTTCCTCAAGAAATTCACTGTTCATCCACTCTGTCCTGCTAGCTTGACTTCTGCCTCACTGGGACATCCTGCTCTTGCACTTTTAAGGCTTCAGTCCTAAAGTCTGTCAAGAATACACCTTTCAGAAATGCCTCTGAAGAAGGAATAGACTGGAAGTGAATGAAAAATGAGAACTACATTATTGGTTATCTCTGAAAGTCGCTGGGGTACTGGAAGCAGAAGGGGGGGGACTTCCACAGTTTTCCTTTCCCCGTGGAAACCCAGGAGAAAAGAACGATGACCCAGCAGCAGCCAGATCTGGTGAGAGAAGGTGATGTGACTTGAGAGTTGCCAAGGCAATGCGGGAGGGTTAAACGGCTGAACCCTGCTGCCACCAGGCTCAGAGAGCAGGAGAACAAGCGTGTGTGAACGTGGCAAGGACAGAGCCAGAGCTATCGGCTACAGGGCAGAGCAGGTCAGCCACACACCGTTAAGGCTGCCCTAGAGAGTGCTGGTGAGTCTGCCGGTTTGCTATGGCTGCACTCGGGTGGAAGGTTAGGAAAAAAATGTGGAGACCCCGACAGAAAGTCCCGCAATAACATGCTAGTGCACAGGTCTTCGGCTGCAGTGAGTGCCAAAGCTTGGCCACTGCAGTGCAGGGCAACAGAACATCAGTGAGTAGTTTCAGCTTGATATTTCAGTACCTGTCATGTAGCAATCTGTAAATATCTGATCTTGATTGATTTTGATGGATTTTCCATCAGAAGGATTCGGGAAAAAATGTTTCAGGAAACGCGTATTTACACAAAGGGTTGTTAAGCACTGGAATGGGCTCCCCAGGAAGGTGGTTGAGTCACCATCCCTGGATGTGTTTAAAAACCATTTGGATGTGGTGCTCAGGGACATGGTTTAGCAGAGGGTTGTCAGAGCTAGGGTAGTATGGTTACGTTGTGGTGGGACTCGATGATCTTTAAGATCTTTTCCAACCTGAGTGATTCTATGATTGTTTCTTTCAACTACTTGAAAAAAAATTGATCTTTGTTGTTGTTACTGTTGTTTTCCTTCCTAATGCACATACCTGCCTGTTAGATTATAGACTAGGCTGATGTGCTTTTCTAGCACAAAGGAATATGAGCTAAGTGAGTATAGTTTCGACTGTAAAACTTATAGTTCTAAGCTACATACTGGACCTCATAGTGCATCATGCTTTTAATGCTGTGAACGTTAATAAACCATTTAAATAGCTTGCATTTTTCTTCTCATAGTTAATAATGCTGTATTTATGACTTTGAAAGAGAAAAAAAATTTAAGCTGGAGTATTTGGGAAAGAAACAAGTAGTAAAGTTGAGGTCATAATTATTTAGGTCACCAAATCAAGATGCTTTATGTAACAAAGATGTCCTGACCTCCAGAGTCATTAAATCTCATTTCTTTCTATTTGAGATGGAAATGAGAATGTATGCTGAAATAAACTAACAAGCTTTGAAAGTTTCTCTGGAGGGTAAATGAACTGAAAGAGAAGAAAGGGCATTTCACAGTTTTTATGGCTCAAATAAAGTTTATATTCCATACAGTTACTCTCTTAACCGGAAAGCCCAGTAAAGAGTCCCAATGCACAGAAGAATTGTAATTCTATTACATAGATAACTTCAAACAGTATATTTCAGTGACGAATGGGCTATATATTCTAGAGAATCTCTTCATAAGGAAAATGAATGCTACACAATACTCATCTCTACTTTCGGGTTGTTCTCATACCCCATACCCTTTGCTGGGCAATCTCCAGTGTCAGAGGACTCACTCAGTCCCCTCAGTAGTGGGGTTCAGACAGAGGATTTTTCAAAAAAGAATTGTTTACCATTACTTGTTCATTCTCTGCAGCTTTAACCATCTGTCTTCCCACTTCAAACATGTGATTCGTCATTAGAATTAGTATCTCTCTCATAGCCTCCATCTGTCCTGAGCTTCCAAGCTCCCAGGTAAACATCGGAACCTGTCTTCTGCTGCTAGATCTTAAGACAAACTAGACAAGATCCAGGGGAAAACAACTTTTCTTTTCCCTGAACTTCAGCCATGACATTTTCTAACATCTGTGAATTAGGGATGCATAATCCAGCTTACTGTAGGAAAGATCTATTGCAGCACTGGACTAGGAGGACTTCATTATGATCACATCTTTCCATCTTTAAAAGCTATTTAATCACTCAGCAAAAAGATTTTGTTCGATTTCAGTGGACTTTTTATAAAGCTGACAAAGAAGAAAGAATTGGGATGGCTTTCATTCATTGAGGCTGGGTTTTCGCAATAAGACCCTGTCATAACATTTAGGTGATATGATTCCCTTTAGTTGCTCAGTGCTGTTAATGAGTTAACTAACAGACGCAATACAGAAGATACTGTTTTCATGGATGACATTTTCAGTAGGGCTGCTGTTTTTCCACATCCTGTTTTGTTCCTTTCACTCTTAACTGTAATGGCAATGCCTAATTTTACTTCCACTTAAGAGAAAAAAAATATTTGTTTCAGATTTCATCTGTCTGCACTGCAGCATTTGCCCTTGCCCCTGTTGTATTAATACTAAGCTTGTGTTTACATCTACTGCATCTTTTCCAATTGCAACCCTTCATCTCACTTTTTTGTTCTTTTTCCATGCCCAACAATAGCCATCCTGTATTTTGTGCTGTAACTCTTCCTATGGCTGCGTTATGACAATCTGATCTGGCTTTTTGCTCAAAAAAAAAGTAATCTGCAGAAAAAGTAAGTGGCAAAGAACTGACAGATTTTTCTATGCTTCACTTTTCTTCTATTTTGAGTATCTTGTGTCTAGACAAAATTATATATAATAAATATTTTTAAGTGGAAAATAGAAAATGGGACAGTAACAAATCCAGCTGTTTTGTTTTGTTTTGTTTTGTTTTGTTTATGAGTTTTCAGTTCAGAATTTTGAAGAATTCTTGCAATATTTTTATGAAAATTTAGATTTTTCTGCCTGGAGAAAAGGTAATTTCTAGCAGACAATCAAAAATTTTGCAGAAACTTTTCAATAAATATGAATTTATTTTTCTAAAATTCCAGCTGACATAATCATGTCTGATTTTTAATTGCTGGACTTTAATTGAATTATGAAATTGAATAGTCATTTATAACAGCAAAATTAAGACCAATATATTTAAGTGGGAAAAAAAAAAAAAAAGAAGTTATAATTTAACATTCAGCTACTTCTACTTTCTATTTATGCCAACAAAATCTCTACAGGAACAATGGTTTGATCAGGGCTAAATATTAAGAAGAATTTGTCCAATACATTTTATTAAAATTTATCTTCTTTCCCTAAACGCTTGTCATAATGCTGTGAAATATGAATTAGCTGAGAACAACAGTCTGTGGGGTTCTTGTCTGATGCTGATCTAGTTACCAATGCAGGAGTGTTAAACCACAAGAAGGAAAAGAAAACAATAAAGATAAAATGATAACAATGATTTGATCATAAAATAAGGAGATATTATGCGGGCAAATTTTGCTTATAATGAGATTTTGGGTAGCAAGATGTCTGGACTAATTAAAGCGGGCTTTAAACTAGATTCTAAGGGTGAAGAGGATATAGTTCAGAGACCACTGTCACTTTAGAAAGCAGAAGGCAAAAAATGAAGTACCACAAGGGAGTTTGGGAGGGCTTTTCTAGGAAGGTAATGCAGCCTATAGCTCAACTAAAGTACCTCTGCAACACAGGAAACAAGCAAGAAGAATTGGAAGCCACAGTGCAATTAGAAAACTATGACCTAATTTCTATCACAGAAATGTGGTGGGATCGATCACACAACTGGAACACTGAAATCAAGGGCTACAAGGTTTTTGGAAAAGACAGACTGAGAATGAGGGGCAGAGTTGTCTTGTGTGTAAAGAAGCATATAGATTGTGAAGTAAACACAAATAGATTGCAAGCTTGTAGGTGAAAATTCAGGACTGGACCAATAAAGGATGTCAGGTGGTTGTAGTCCACTACCTGATCAAGGTAAGCCTGCAAACAAGGCCTTCTTGCTTCAGCTACAAGAAGCACTGCACTTGCAAACTCTCATCCTGATGGGGACTTTAACCATCTGGATGGCTGCTTGGGAAAACAACACGATGGACTGTAATGAAGTCAGGAGACTCCCGTAGTGTACTGAGGATAACTTTCTGGTCCAGATATTGGACAGACCAATCAGGAGAACATGAGGAAATACTACTTTTCTGAGAGAGTGGTCAAGCACTGGAATGGGCTGCCCAGGGAGGTGGTGGAGTCACCAACCCTGGAGGTGTTCAAGGAACGGTTAGATTTTGTGTTGACGGACATGGTTTAGTGAGTACTATTGGTGATAGGTGGATGGTTGGACTGGATGATCTTAAAGGACTTTTCCAACCTTGGTGATTCTGTGATTCTGTGAAGTGAGCAGCCTGCTGCTCACCAATGTAGATGTGATCATAAAAGATGTTAAATCGGTGACAGCCTGGGCTATAGTTACCGTGGTTTTATGATCTCGAGGAAGAAGGGCCTGGCAAAGATTGAAGTCAGTGCCCTGAACTTCAGATGAGTAAAATTCCAGCTGTTTAATGAATGGGGGGGAGAAAACCACTAGGAAGCTGTTCTTGGGGACAAAGGAACTGAGCAGAGCTCACTGCTCTTTAAGAAAGCATTTCTTAGAGTACAAGAACTCTCCATTCTCAAGTGTAAGAAATCAAGCAGAGGAAGCAGAAAATCAGTGTGGCTCAACAAGGACCTGCTGATCAAATTGAGATATAAGAGTGAGGTGAGACACTGGAAACAGTTGTCTCGAGAAGTTGCCCCTCCTTGGAGACATTCAAGGACAGGCTGGATGAGGCCTTGGGCAGCCTGATCTTGTGGCTGGCAACACTGCCCATGACAGGGAGGTTGGAACTAGGTGATCTTTAAAATCTCTTCCAGCTCAAGCATTTTTATAATTCTATGATTAAGTTAAAGCACAACTTAAGAATGTTGCACTGGAATAAATACCTTGACCTAATTTTAGAAGAACATGACTTAATTTGAAGGTTGCAGTTTAGCAGTGGTTTTCCTGTCCACATTGCAGAGAGAAATTGCTCTCATTCCTTTGTATGTGGGCTTATGATTAAACTATTCGCATATTCATCAATTAATTTTACCAAGTATGGGGAAAACAAAAAAAAAGATTTTCTTTCATCTAGTGGTTGGATTAGATGATCTTTAGGATTCCTTCCACCTGCACTTTTCTGTTCTGATTTTTACTTAAAACAGATATATATCTACAGAAGCCAAGAATAGTAGATTGCTTTGCTGTATGAAGGTCAGATCAAAAGGAGTTCATTGCTAAAACACAATGCATATTAGCAATATTGCAATAGTAATGTAGTGATGAAAGAAAGAAGTGTGAGGGTATCTAACATTGTCTTTCATCACTAATGATATAATCAGACAAAATTCTTGCCTTATCCTATGTCCTTGACTCCTAAATGAATAGTTCCACTAGCCTTATGCTTTTAAAGCTATTTTCAGCTGCTTACTCAATAATACATGAGCCCAGAAGAAATGGAAGAGTAGTTTCCTATTTTGAACACATATAGTAAAAGTCTGTTTCAGAAAGCAAAAGGAAAAGGAAAAAGGAGCTTTTAAATGTGAAGGTTGTGCAACGTTTTTCACTTTTAAGTAAATGCCCAGTTTCTGTTTCAAATGTGTACAGCACAGACAGTGCAGACCACCATCATGTTATGTGTACTTTTCATGTACTGACCACGAAGCAAGTGCTGGAAATAAAAGATTCCTAAGAGAGTCAAATCAATACACACAGGCTTGTATTACATCCACGATTGTCTTCAAGATACTGCTCTGCACACCAGTAAGAGCCAAAGTGAATGTGATGTGCAGGTCAGATCTGCCATTCTCAACTCTGTCCATTGAGTCCTGTATCTCTTTTACACAGAGACTTGCACTCTCAGAGGACAACGTGGCAGATGATGTGACCATGGAGAAGGGACAAAGAATTGAATGTGCTGAAGAACTAGCTTAAATGCTTTCTAGATTACTGATAGAAGAATAGGATTAGAACAAGTATCAAATATATCTTCTTCGATGAACTTCTAGTTAAATGGAGGTCATTTATTTATTCTCTGTGTACCAAATATTCTTTGTCAGGCATGCTAATAATAAAAATCTTTTAACTACAATAGGATTAATTTTATTTCAAATGCAAGAATGAAGAAAACCTATTTTTTTCTGGACATTATCATTAAAAGGTAATCAAAGAATTAAATTTGTTTGAAGTTCATGTGAATAACAATTACAGCATCAAGTTTAATCTTTTACTTTAATCCCATTTGCATGGAAAATGAAATTAAAACAAGCCCTTGGCTCCGACAGGATATAATAAATTATTTTCTCTGCAGTTTTTAATGTTTTCTTACCCTTCACTGCTTCTATATATAAAGCCCCTGACACAAAAATTCCGAATAAGGTACAGGAAGTACAACTTTATGAAAGAAAATATGAAGTGGTGTGCCTTACATGGATATCAAAGGGATATAATAATAATAATAATAATAATAATAATAATAATAATAATAATAATGATAATAATGTTTTCCTCCTTTAAAGAACAAAGAATGTAACTAATCATTCATGGAAATGTCCACTGCAAGCACAGATTCATTTTAGCCATCTGAATGGATGATGGGATCAAAAGGTGAGTTGCATGCATTATGGACAGATGTTGAGTGAGCAGCTCTACTTTACTCTAACAAAGATGCATTCATGAGCATGAGATTAAAAGAGTGTTTTGTACATAATTACCATCAGTGGTGGTTGAAAATTCTCATCAATAAGGACTTTCAGGTTGTGTGGCAGACAGCTGGACCTGTGCAAAAAGTATTCCGAAAATCTTGCCAATATGTTAGAACATTATCTTGAATGAAGGTTGCTGGATGTACAGCTTTGAGGCCTTTGCCTTCTCTTTGATTAGCTGTACTGACAAACAAACTACATTGTCCCAGGCAAAGCACAGTGTAAATAATCTACTGCCTTGTGATACACAGGCGTATCACTGAGGGGGAAAAAAAAATATTCCCTATTTTTCCTACAGATGAATTCTCTGAGTTGTGTTACCTCACGATTTGTAACTAGATGGGAACAAGAGAAAAAATGCACTTACTGGAGTGAATCCTTTTGATGGAGGCAAGGACGGAAACACTGATCCTTTCCCTAAATCTAAAAGGCTGTTTAAAGAGGAAGAGGGTTACTGTAAAGTTCATTTAATTGAAATATCGTATTTATGGTTTTTTGTGTTGGTTTTTTTTTTGTGTGTTTGTTTGTTTTTGTTTACTTCTACTAGGCCTTGAAAATGCTGATTTACAGACGTTTACTAAACAGGCAGATGCTTATTTATCTATGTATGACAGCTGTAATGTGTACAGCAGGTCAGAACACCATTCTACTAAGCACAATTTAAACTGATTGCAAATGACATTTCCCTCCCTGAAGTAGAATCTAAAATAAATGTTAATAGAATAACCTTCTAAATAAAATTTATGTGTAGCAACTCAAAGCTTTCTATTTTAAGAGAGACATATGGGAAGGAGAATATTGCTAATAAGGTTACATTTACAGAGAAGGTTGAAGGAGATGCATTTTCCTTATTTGTACCTTCAGCTGTGCATTAGCAAGTTCTGGTCTGGAGCAATCAGGCCACATCATCATTGTTTTGTGGTAGGCATAAAATCCTTCAATTCTTTTACGAAATTGCTGGCCTTGGAGCTACCAAACTTAATTCAGTGCAATGAATACCACACATCTACTCAGAGTATTAAAAAAGACTAAGTCAGAAAGTATGAGTGTAAAGGTAGATGCAAAAAGGTTACCTCTGGACTGCTTCTACATTATCAAAGCAAGAACACTGATCCTGTTACTAGCCTTGAAATTACGAACCCTGAAGATGTCTCTCTCTTTCCTGCCTTTTATATACTTGCTTTCTTCTTACCCCTCCTCTTTCTCTTGCAATAATTCCAAGGCTGAAAAGTCTGCAGATCTGACCGTCAATATTAGCATAAGGTTAAAGGTGCCATTTGACCCAAATGTCTTTTCTCCCTTGAGCTGAAAATAAAAGGTCTGGAAGAGGAGCTAAAAGATATATATCATAGCTGAAGCACTGAATGCCGATCTAAGGACAGATAGCTACATTTCAATGAGATCAACTTCAGAAATCTAAGCATTCTAGCATAAATACAAAGACCTACTCTACTAGTGTATATTGGAACTCACCATTCTTTCTGACAGTTATCTAAATCCTGCTAGAAACCCTGGGGAAACACGAACAATGACTTTGGTGAGATTTGCATCAGGCAGCCTAATTCAAATGAGTTTTCACACACAAAAGCATGTTCATTGTCCCTCAGAAATTGGCTTGCCAATTCCATTGTTAGGAATGTTAGAACAGAAAATTCAAGTTCACCATATATACAAAGAAAAGAGAAATCTTTTAATATTTTCATTACTTTGTGAAGTCACCACTGAGGCCACTACCTTGAAGTAGTTATAGTTATCAGTCTAAATAGCTATTCTCTGAGAATATCGTGGGATAATTGCTGCAAGTGACTTGGAAGTTTTAGTGCATTTTTCATTGGAAATTAAGATACAGCACTGCTCACAGGAGTACAGAAACAGAGTGCATCTACTGAATCAGAAATTCATTCCACACAAGTGCTTAGGTGCTGGCAACATCAGGAGAGCTTCACGTGCTGACTCTAAGAGAAAAGGCATGGAGCATAGAGCAGAGTGGAGACTCCACAATTAGGCTCTTATGAATGGGAACTTGATGGTAGTTCAAAACTGATAAGCTGCATATTTGCTAACCTGAGCTGTCTGTCATTTTTTTGATGAAATACCTTCCTTTGAGTGAACTTAGTTCACTATAATCTCATTTTAACCTCTCATTATAGTACTCAAGCACATCCATCCTGAAAACTACCTTCTTCCAAAGGGTGACCATCTGTGATTGAATTTGTGTTTTGAAATTACACATCACTGTTTGGTCTCAATAGACATTCAGCAAGTACTAATGAATATCAGTGGGTGCAGTTTTTTCCACACGGAGGAGTTCAGTTCTTTTTCTTTGCTTCATATGCACTTCCATGTCAGACACCATTTTGTCAGACCGCCCCTCTGCTGCCATCTGTCATACAGCAACAGTGTGGAATGGAATACTGGAATACTGGTGGGAAGGTTCCACTTCTACTGCCACACCACCAATATCTATGTCTGATGTTATGGGACAACATAATAAAACAAGAGGCATTATATTCAGAGTATTTTTCCTGAATGCTATCCACCTAAACATATCTACTTCTTCTCACATGAGCACTTTCAAAGAACTTAAATCATGGCAAACCCTGAAAAATCTTCCCCACAACCTGTGCACTTTGGGTTGCTTTCACTATTCAGATAGTAAAGACCGTATAGAAACGTATGTATTAATGGGTTCAAGAGAGCCCTCTTCACTATTTTACATGCAGTATTTAGGTCCCTTGTGTTATTTTTCTGACGTGCTGTTCTGCATCCTGTGATCAAACTTCTGATGCTTTCAGCTGTTTTGTGTAATATGTGCAGAGCAAGACTTCTACAAAGCCATATACTTTACTGCATTTCTACAGATCCTGTTCATGATAAAACTGTGTTGTTTTGGGATTTGTTTTGTTGGTTGATTGGTTTGTTGATTGGTCTGATTTTGGCTTTGGTTTGTACAGTAATTTCATTTGAAAAATGAATTTATTAGTTGTGATAATAGGTTTTCCTCAGAATTAGAGACCGAGAGACTTTGCCTCACAGTGCTCGTGAGAATAAATTTCTGAAATCACAGAATCACTCAGTTTGTATGCATGTTTAAATATACACACACACACATTTGTCTTGGCTTTTTCCTCTGCACTCCACCCCCTGGGATAGCGCTATTTCAGCCCAAGATTTCTGTGACCCAGAATGAGTCATCGCAGAGGGAGAGAGCACGTAACATGCAGCTAATTAAGCAGTTGCTTAATTCAACTGAAGAAGTTAAGTACATGAACAAATGATTGAGTTTACTTGACACTGTGACTTTGATCAAATATCTTGTCTTTGAGTCATTCTCAGTGAGTATGTAAAAAAAAAAAAAAGTTTTAAATGGCATCTTTAAATGACTTTCTGACATCTTTCTTGCTTATTTTCTTTGTGATATCACAAAATAACTATTACTCTCCATGTTTTGGAAGAATAATGCCACCGATTTTTTTATTCTCTTACTGCAAAACATAGAAGTATATCTCATTATCCAAAGTATTGAACTAAGAGCATGTCTTACAGTTTAGAGCAAAGCTAGGCATTTAAAGTAATGTTTTTCACTATATAATCCAGGTATTTGTGTGGTAAAAATTGCTAGCACCACTCAGTGGTATATACTTTCAAAAGTAACCCTTTCTTTCATGATGGTGATGGTAAAGGGTAGATTTAAGATGCTGAACTTCAGTCCAAGTGATATATCCAAGCCAGAGCAGAAGGAGACAAAACTGAATGAGAACACCATAGAGAAGCAGCTGGGGTCTCATCAAAGTCCTGCTGTCATTAGATCCAGTTTTGTCTCCTAGACACATACAATTTCAGCTGTTAACCTATATTAAATAACTGAGGAGCAAACATGAATTCATATTCATATTTGCAAGTCAAATGTGGGTGAATAGTTCAGAGGCCATATCTAAGATGAAATAGTTGTATTAATTTTTCTGTAATGCATATATACAATGAAACAGTCACCAGCAGGAAGACAACTTGTGATTTGCTTAAAATCATATTGCCTGACAAACAATTAAAAACAATTAAATTCCTGTTTCTCACTTTCTTCCACCTTACTTATATATATATATATATGCAATATATATGTGATTGTGAAAATATCATTGTCTATTAATTATAATGCAATTTCCTCATATATATATATATATATAAGGAAATTGCATTATAATTAATAGACAATGATATTTTCACATTCACATTTGTTGGTAATGTATTCACTAATGTAAATATGCTTGATTCTTGTATCTATTATGAGGATTCTTGGTTGCTCTGTAGCAAGCAACTCAGCTACCTGAAGTCTTCTAAAGTTCTTCTGCTGGGCTGCTGGTCTACCCAGCTGCCTCAGAAACAGAAATTTATTTTTGTAAGCCCCTCTCAGCATCCACTGCACTCATCTGGAAAATATGATTTATGGCCACCATTTTCTATCTATTCCAGAACTTTTTAAAAGAAATAGGTGTTCAGAAACATAGTCCTTAAACTTAATGTATCAAGTGAAACATCCCTATTCAACAAGGTATTTTTGCTGTGTTTTGTCTCCTTGTCCCACATGAACTCAAGAAGTCTTGAAAACCAATGGTTGTATCTCAGTTTTATTTACTTTCGGTCTTGAAACAGAAGAGACATTCTTAACTCAGCTGTGATATGGGAGTCAGAAGACAAGAATTTATTTGTACTTCAATTATAAAGAGCTCTGGTCTATGGTAAACAAACAAACAAACAAAACAAACAAAAAAAAGAACAGGATTTTTAAAATGATTTACTGTAATTCTATAAGAGAAGGAAATGCACTTAAAAGGCATTGTTAGCTCCTTTTTCTCTTCAATCATGATGATTCAGCACTAGTAAAAATATGTGAGTATTAATGCAATTCCCTTTGCATATGTATTCAAGCATTCATAAAATTTGTAATATAAGTCTATTCATTTTAATGATTAGGCAGAAGAAACAATTTTCCACTTCTAGAGAGCTGATACAATTTCCACTTCCATCTCTATGAGCAATTTGCCTTCTGTGATTAAGTCTGCAGTCAGTGCTGCAGACTTCATCACAATGAACTTCCTTTCTCTGGCCAAATTCAGAATTTATACATCCCATGCTCTAGTCATATCTTTCAGTTTCATGTGTACATGTCTGTGACACCAGCATGACACATCCTTGTCACAGTCTATATAGTGACAGGACATTTTTTTGACAATGGAACAAAAAGTGAAGTAGTGCTGCTGAGAAATATCTATCTACAGTGTTTGTAACCAGTAGAGTCTACAAGATTCAAGTACAAATCTAGTCCCAGCCAGGAGTATTGTCTTTGCTACTAGTGCTAATCAGATTTTTCACATCTTAGGCTGACCAGGTAAAGAAATTCAATTTAAAATAATGAAAATGATCAATAAAAAAATGATACTGTAAAATACCACCAATTCTTTCACACCTTATGATTTTATCCCACATTCTATGTTTATTATTTTTTATGTTGCATTTTCACAGAAAAAAATATTCCAAACAAATGGAATTTCCCAGGAGCATTGAGAATATAGCTGCAAATAATAGAACAGAACAGAAACAAAACAAAACAACAAAGAAAACAGAAACACGTCTTCAGGTGTAAAAGGACCATTCCTTTCAGACTGAAGTACAAACTGAGATGATTTTGACTCAGTATGCATAATCATACAATTTATTAAAAGGTTTCACATTTCATTATTTATTCTAAAAGTGCTTAATAGTAGTAGATGACATTTCTGTTTTAATGCAATGGGATGGGATCTCTCTCTTCATTTACATGAGAAAGAAAAAAAAAATCCACAGAAAGACACTGTAATTACAACAAAACAACTTTGATGACATATTTCAGTTTTATATACTTTTATACCATACTAGTGATGTTTGATTTGCTCTGACAGCTAAGTCTTTATTATTCATCTTAAATTAAATCTCTTAATGTCAAAAATAGGATAAGATAGAGGAAAGATGTGGAGCTGTTGGGGAGGGTCCAGAGGAGGGCCGTGGAGATGGTCAGAGGGCTGGAGCACCTCTCCTACGGAGTCAGGCTGAGGGAGCTGGGCTTGTTCAGTCTGGAGAAGAAAAGGCTGCTAGAAGAGCTCATTATGGCCTTCCAGTATGTAAAAGGGGATTCTAAACGGGAGGGGAATCAACTTTTTACTCAGGTAGATAGTGACAGGACAAGGGGGAGTGGTTTCAAGCTCAGGGAGGGAAGGTTTAGACTGGATGTCATGGGAAAGTTGTTCACACACAGAGTGGTAAAGTGCTGGCAGGGGGTTGGAACCTAATGACCCCAGGGGACTCCTTCCAACCCAAGCCATTCTATGATTCTATGATTCTATGATTCTATGATTCTATGATAAGAGTACATGTCCAAAGATCCTACTGACAAGTCACTGTATGCCAGAATGAACAAAATGATCAAATCTCATAAACAGAGATCTAAAAATCAGCCATTTCGTCTTGCCCCTGCCTCGTCCTGCCGCCACCAGCTCGTCTCGTCTAGTCTCGCTACTCCCAATAGTGTATTGCTAGGTAACATTGAAGCTTGCCAACTGGGTGTCTTTGCTAGAAACTGAGCCAGTGACAGAGGTATTAGTACATGCCAGGATGAGGCCTTCATATCTGGCAGTGGATGTTACTAGGCATAGGTAAGCAATACCCATTCAAATATGATCTGATGCCTGAGATAAAGAAATGGAACGTTAGGGAAAAAGGAATTTATCTAGGGTGGAAACAGTCCAACAGTTTGCCATGGGTTGTTTCCAACTGTACTGGAGCAAGGTGGTGCTCCTAATCACATGCAGTAAATTCATTACATTATTGTGTGGGGCAGTGCAGCAGGGGAAGTTTTCAAGAAAGAAGACAAAATAATCCATATCTTTGTGTGTGCTGGTTTTGCTATTAAGAAAAGCGAAATGAAAAAATGTGCTCAGGAAATTCATTTCCTAGGTATAAAGTGGCAGGATGGATGTCATCACACCCCAACAGATGTGGTCAACAAAATAGCTGCTATGTCCCCTCCCAATAGTAATAAAGAGACACAATCTTTTCTGGGCATTTGGAGAATTCATGTTCCAAACTACAGCCTCACTGTAAGTTCCCTTTATCAGGCAATGCAGAATAAGAATAATTTTGTATGGGGCCCTGAGCAACAGAAGGCTTTAGAGAAGATTAAACAGAAGATAGCCCAAGCCATGGCCCTGGGTCAGTATGGATGAGACAGGATGTAAAGAACCTCCTCTACACTGCTGCTTGGAGTCTGTAGCAAAGAGCATCAGGAGAGACTTAAGGCTGACCCCTGGGATTCTGGATTCACGTGTACAGAGGGTTGGAAGAGTGCTACACACTGACTGAGAAGGGAGATCTTAGCTATGTAGGACAGGGTTTGGGTTGCTTCCACAGTAGCCAGTACTGAAATGCAGCTCCTTCTGGCACCTCGACTGCTGGTACTAAACTGGATGTTTAAAGGAAAGGTTCCTCCACCCATCATATTGATGCAACTTGGAGTAAGTGGATTGTGTTGATTATGCTACAAGCTCAAATGGGGAACCTTAGCCTTACAGGAATCCTAGAGGTGATCACAGACGGGTCTGCAGGTCAAGTGTTTGGAACATCACCAGGAGAAGAAGTATCACATGCTAAAGAAACCTCACCATGCAATGAGCTACCAGAAAATGAAATATGCCTGTTCACTGATAGATCTTGTCATACTGGGAGAAAGCATTGCAGATGGAAATCTGTGTGGAGCCCTACATAAAAAGTTGCAAGGCCACCAAAGGGAAAGGAGAATCAAACCAGTTTGCAGAGGTAAAGGCTGTCTAACTGTCTTTCCTGTTGCTGAACAGGAGAGGTGGCCAATACTTTATCTTAATACCGACTCGCAGATGGTGACAAATGCCTTATGGGAGTGGTTACAGCAGTGGGAACAAAACTGGCAACAAAGAGATAAAACAATTTGAACTGCTGAACTGTGGAGATACTGCTGCCACCCAAATAAAGAATGTGGTTGTAAAGGTGTGCCCAGGAGTCGGGATACTGAAGAACAACAAAATAGCCATCAGGTAAATTGAGTTGCCAGAATTGAAGCGGCTCAAATAGACTTGGATTGACAAATGAATTATTGAATTATTTCTAGCTCAGTGGGCCCGTAAGACCTCAAACTATCAAGGAAGAGATGCAGAATATAAATGGGCCAGCGACCAAGGGGTGGACTTAACTATGGATGCTTACCGCACAGGTTATTCAAGACTGTGACACATGCACCACAATTAAGCAAGCCAAGAAGATGAGACCTCTCTGGGGAGAAGGGTGATGGCAAAAGTATAAATAAGGACAGGTGTGGCAGATTGATTATGTCACCTTGCCATGATCTCACAACGGTAAGCATGGTGAAGAATGATAGAGGGAGATAAGGTCCATGTGGTACATGTGAAGAGCATGTTGAAAAAAGCAGTTTGGGTTCTTCCGGCCTCTGGAAAGGGCAGACCTCTACGTGGAACTTTTTTGCTCAGGGACTTGGGTCCACGTGGTGAGTGATGTGGGAAGATGGAAATGTTCAGTGTGTACCACAAGGGAATTTGATGTTGGGGGAGTGCAGTCAGTAATTCTGTGTGTGTGTGTGTTTTATGCTTGTTAAATATTGTTGGTATATATTAAGCATGATGTAGAGATGTGGCATAAGGAGTGTAATGTCATGGTTTATGATTTTTTTTGGTTACTAGTATTCCACGTTATAACATCATGTAGTGCACTGGGAGTTAAAGAGTTAATGCTCTAGTTCTGGGTCCCAGAAGAAAACTACATCTCCCAGGGGACTGTCTGCTGTTCTGTTACTGCCACTCTCACAAGTGGCATCTTTACCATCCTCTGGAGGCAGTAACAGACTTGGTTTCTCCCTGCAGCCAGAGACCTGAACAGCAGCGTTTCTGGGCTGGCTCTTGGTCTGCATGGCCACACTCATTTCTTTAAGTGCTTTCTGCTCAGTGGAGACCACGGCTGTATTTGCTGTCTGGGAGGCAGCTGATAGGTGAGCTGGACTCCCTGGTGGGCAGGGATACTCTATCTCTGCTTGCCCTGCCTGCAAAAACTGATAAGAAAAACAGAGCTATGCTCTATGTTGCTCTCCCCCCAGGAGCTGATTGTGTAACTGCAGGGTGATGCATATTCTGTCCTCACCCCTGCCACATTTGTTGCCACACAGAAGGGTAATGACACAAGTCAACTCCTTGTTGACAGGGAATTCCTCTTGCTCTGCTGAGGTGATGACTTCATTCCTGATGTAAAAGTAGCTCGCCGTGGCTTGCTGCTAGTTCTTAACACACACAATATGCTCCACATTCTTGACATACACTTGCATTTTCCTTAGAACTGTGGCAGAATGTCATCTAAGTGAAGGAAATATCCTGTTACTTTGCTGTATATATATTATACATATATATGCTGTATATATATTATATAATATATATATATTTTGCCTCGATCTTCCCCTTGCCTCCCGTGGAACTACGCAAACAGAAATTCAGGAAGGAATTTTGCCTCTCTGTCTTCCTATGTTGCCCAAAGGAAGGTGCAGAACTTCTAGTACAGAGTGAATTACAAGGTGATTCCCTCTGCTCAGGAAAGGCTGCAATGATTTTAAAGATTATCTATAGGTACTGCTGAAGAGATTTAATTTTGGGATTTTAAACCTTCCTGTACATCTGTTCTTGACATTAGGAAATAAATGTTCAGAGGCTGAAACAGGCTGCCCAGAGGGGTGGTCGAGTCACCAGCACTGGAGGTGTTCAAGAAATGGTTAGACATTGTAATGGGGGACATGGTTTGGTGGGAAATATTCATAAGGGATGGTTGGACTGGATGATCTGGGAGGTCTTTTCCAACCTTGGTAGTTCTATGATTCAGTTGATTCCAGCAGACTTCATAGTGTAAACGTGTAAGGCATCATACTGAATTAACCTTGGTATTTTCAAGGTTACTGTAATTTTTTTTCTCCTTCAGGTTTACCAGCAGGTCCTTCTTGAGGCAGACCAGTTTCCTTACAATTTAGGAGATATTTCTATCAAAGGAATATTGGAGTAATGACTGCTCAAAGCACATGCTATCTATTTCTGCAGTTAAAAGAGAAATCCTGTTGTAGAACTCAACTAAAGCATCAATGTAGTGCCACACGATGCAGCAGCACGTTAGTTGATTTTGGCAGCACTGCTGTGCTACACTTGAAGTCTTGTCAGACTTACTGTTGCAAGGCATTATTTTGAAACTCTTACAAAACAAAAATTTTCACTGAAGTCTATGTTCAAGATTTATTTCCTTCTGGAAAGGAGAGTCAGCTGTCAAGAAAAGAAAAGGAGTCGGTCAAAGGGGAATTTTACTTAATGCTTTTGAACGTTAAAAATATTAGAATCCTAAACTTGAGATGCAATATGTTAAGCCCATGTTCACATTCTGTGTGAGGCAGTGGCTGTCAGACACAATGAGAAGATTCGGTCACAGTATATTTTCTTTCAGCAGATCTTATGCTATCACAGGATCTCTCCATGGCGTAATTTGAGTGAGGGGCTCAGGCAGCACATGGATCCTCTGTAGTCAACTATGGACTGAAAACTGAAAACAATTCCTAGAAAAACCTCCTTTCTGATACTGAGGTAAAACTTCTCTCTCTTTGCAAAATCTAGTGATTCCAGGGATACCTACTCTATAATCACTGTTTTAATCCAGAAATAGGAATCTTCTGTATGTATGCATGCATGCACACACAACATTTCAATGCTAAGAGACCTGACACTGCATTATAGACAATACATTGAGGTTGAAAACCTGTTATTAATCATTTATGTGTATCAAACGTGAAAACTTAAAATATAATATGCTTCACAACTAGAATAGTTAGGATGGGGGGGGGGAGGGGCTCTAGACAGGGACGTGACAAAATTGCAGTTGCTAACATAAAATCTGCATACTATTCTGCATTTAAACTTCCTGACCTTTATATGAGATGTACTCATGTACTCCTTCCCTTACTCTTCCTTAGGGTTTCCAGACACAGACCCACAAGGTAGATGTCAATGTTTTCCCACCTTGTCCAGACAACTCAAAGCCCAGAGCTAGGGCATAGGGCACACACTCTTGCCACTCAAAGTCAAAGCCATGAGGAGAATGTGGTTACTTAAATATAAAGTTTATTTTTACAGAAAATTTGTAAGCCCTTAGTGTATTTTGTGTACGTGTGTGCGATGAGATTTCCTGAGTAAAAAGAGGTCTCTGTGTCTTTTAGCATAAATTGGGATACAGATGTTAGTTTTGAAGATGCTGTCTCTTGTGCCTTTAATAAGATTTTACTATTTGTCTGCAAATACATAGCTAGTCAATACTAAGTACTTTATTTGCACTATGAGAGAACAATATCCAAATTGAAATGTCTTCTATAAGAGAGCCCCGATGGAAAGGGAGTAGATTTACTTGACAGTGAGTATAATAAATAAACTTTAGTAATGAACAGAGAACAAAAAATGATGGTATTTAAAGGTTCCCTGATGTCTGGGACAGAAGATTTCCCCTGAAGTAGTTCTCTGGTACTATTATTCGTGTGTAATCTGGCTGACCAGACTTGAAGTCTGCACTCAGTGAGTTGCATGCTCCTAATTTCTTGCTGCAGTGGTGCAATTGGCATTAAGTACACACATCGTGCAAGAGGGATGTTCTGCAGGAATGTGCTTGTGAGAGGTTTTAAGGCAGCCTGCAGCTGCACAGTTGTGCAATATCCTCTGAGTCATTAATGAGATGTGATGAGATTTTCCCTGGGAGAAAGCTAAATGCAAAAAATGTTCACCTCTTATTCACTGACATTAAGTGGTATTAGATTTTCATACAGCAATGTTTACTGATCTGGTATCAGCAAACACTGCCTTATATTAACTTCAGTACAAATCAGATGTACTGAAATAGGAAAATATGGAATGATACGTTCTCTTTAAGCTCGATTTCTTACATCACCTTATTCCTGCTTCTTCTCCAAGGCATTTCATTCTCTCACACAAACGGATAAGTTACCATCAACAGCAGAATGTATGTACACATTCCATACATACCTTTTAATGGAATCTTTCCTCCACTCCATAGAAGAAGTATATGGACATATATGCTGTTATCATAGTATCTTACTTTGACACAGAAACTCTGTCTTGCAGAACTGAATGCAATGTTTTGATTTCAAACGTTCTGACATTTATTTTATGACTGGTGCCACAACACCGATGGTTTAATTTGGTGAATTCTCATCATGAAAGGACAAGATATATCATAAGAGGGACTCAATCCCAAGGGCAAGAGAAACAGTAATTTCAAATTAGGGGCTCTATTATCCTTTAATTGATTTGGAGAAGACCTGGAGAAGGAATAGGGGTACAGAAACAAAAACAACTATTTTTTAACTGCCACCAGTGGTGGTGATGGGATGAGGTGGCGGCGGCAGGACAAGACGAGGTGGTGGTTGCGGTGGGAGGAGACGAGGCGGCATGTTTATGAGATTTGATCATTTTGTTCATTCTGGCATACACTGACTTGTCGGTAGGATCCTTGGACATGTACTATCTTACCATAGAATCATGGAATCATGGAATCATGGAATCATAGAATCATAGAATCATAGAATCATAGAATCATAGAATCATAGAACCATAGAATCATAGAATCATAGAATGGCTTGGGTTGGAAGGGGCCGTCAGGGGTCATTAGGTTCCAATCCCCTGCCACAGGCACGGCCATATACCTCCAGATCTGATACTAGACCAGCTTGTCCAGGGCTCCATCCAACCTGATCTTGAACCCCTATCTCTCATCAAAGTTGTTTTGTTGTAATTACATTGTCTTTCTGTGGATTTTTTTTCTTTCTTTCTCATGTAAATGAAGAGAGAGATCCCATCCCATTGCCTTTCATACTGCTGTTATTTATACCAATGGAGTCGAGTTTGTTTTAAAATTAAAACAGAAATGCTAGCTTCTACTATGAAGCACTTTTAGAATAAATAATGAGATGTGAAACCTTTTAATAAATTGTATGATTATGCATACTGAGTCAAAATCAGCTCAGTTTGTACTTCAGTTTGAAAGGAATGGTCCTTTTACACATAAAAATGTGTAAACATAAAAGATGTTAACTGCATGAAAGTCCTACATGTGCTCCTAAATGTTTCTCTTGAGACAACTTAACCAGGACAAACTTTTTTTCTTTAATTGACTGTGTTTTACATCTAGTGTTGTCTTGATTTAGAATAACACAGCTTAAGAAATCATTTTTAATCCCCTAAACAGAACCTTTCTCCCTGTTCTTGTGGCTACCAGTTTGAATTCTCTAAAGAGAAGAAGCTCCTGTCTCTTGCAAAAGTCTTCCTGCATTTCCACCCAAGCTGGACAAACGTCCTCAGGGGTAAAGTGGGTCAACACAGCATTCCTGCTTCTTTCCACTGTCATTACATTTTACTAAAGAGCACCTAGACATGTTGAAGCCAGAATTAAGAAGGTTAAGATTCATTCTCTGAGTCAATTCACAACATGTACAGTCTATGATCTGTGCTGTGACCTGAACACAGTGTTCATGTGTGATTGAGATTTGTTGTCCATGACTCAGAAGGAAAGAAACTGGGAGGACTGGCAGCTCTAAGGTCCATTCAGAGACTGATGTTTGTATAAGCAAGATTGCTAAACTGATGTTTCAACTCTCCTTTTTTTTAGCCTCCTGAGTTTTATGGACTCTGTACATTTTCAGCTATTGTTTCTTTTCCACTTATTTTCAGCTCTGTACATTTTCAGCTATTGTTTCTTTTCCACTTATTTTCTGATTTTTTTTCTCTTTTTGCATGTTAGGCAGGACACTGAGCAGAAAGTACATGGTTTTGTTAAAAACTAGTTTTGTACAGATTCTGAAGCTAAGTACCTGGATATATTTCCTTCTTCTTGACATACAATTTTCTGTACCACCTTGACTTAGAAATTGTGTGAATTGATTGTGTAAAAGGAAATGACAGTGCAAGGCGTTAGACCACAAGGCATTTGCAGAGGAGTAATACTACAAATGATTTCCTCTTTGTTTTCTAGAGGCAATCATAAATAGTACCCATCTTTCCTGATTTTGTCCTTTGATGAATGTATTATTTAATTCTCCTGCTTTGTCAGTCAAAGAGAAAACCTCAGGCTGAAATGGTACGCCCAACTGAAACATAAATTTGTCATGTCCTTTTAATCCTATAATGCTTATCTCCTTTACCACCTTTGGGGTGTACAGACTTCTACTATCATCAAAGTCGCAAGCCCTCTCTCCTCCATCTCCCCATTATAATCCTATAAATAAACATTTGAAGAACAAAAAGGACTAGCTTCTGTGTGGGTGGGGGAACGAGTTCCTGGGTGATTTTTGAAAGGACACCACTAAGCTAATCACTCTCCTTGCAGATGTGTGCCCACCTTTTCATGCTTGCCAGAAATTTCTGTCATTTGTGTGCTTTCAATCTGTATCAGATTAATCCAATGAACTGACTTGACAGCCAGATTCAGATCCGAAATGGGCTTGTTTCATAGCCTGAAATCTCAGTTTCCTTCCAAGATTTTTCGTACATCAAACATTGTAAAAATGCGTTGAGAAAACAGCTCTCAGCACAGCTTCTTGAAATGTTTACAGTTAAGATCTGAGCAGTACGAGTTAATCTTTTTCTAAAAATAAAAATGGAAATTAATAAAGGTTTTTAAAATGTTAAATTAAACGAAAACAAATTTTCTCCAAAATAATTAGCATGGAGCATTGCTGTTTAAAGATGAAAGACTGCTGCAGAATATCAACAAATGTGAATCACTGGAAACTTCAAGCAGTGGTGTTTTCAAACTACTCTGTGTACTTCATTTTTTCCATAGGTTTTCTCTAAAATTCTGGTTCAAACTCAGTCATTTCTGATACAATAGAAAAGCAGTCTCCAAAAATGAATGCTTTGAGAGCTCACTAATGGTTGGGTCAGATGTTAGTCTTTGGGTCTCACTGTTGTTTCCATTCATCTGGATACATTTTGTACCAAAATTACCTGAAATTGATTTGTCACAAAGCAGGAAAATCCATTCTCTGAAGAATAAACACCTCTAATTGGCTTCAGAGATCTTTGGATTTTACCCTAGATTTTTCTGAGACAGAAATCTTTTGTCATAGATAATCCTCAACAAACATTAAACTGCCATGAGCAATCTGGCTCATGTTCTATCCTTCTTATCCTCTGCAGAGAAACATATCTGAGCAAAGAATTAAACAATCAGAAAAAAAAAGAAAAAAAAAGAAAAAAAAAGAAAAAAAAAAACCAAAAAAAACAGTTTCAATCCCTTCTTTAAAATGCCCATTTACATTAATTGAACAGTTTGTTTCTGGTACTTCTTACTCGATGAAATACAAGATGTCACTTTAAATTCAGTCAGAGTTCTTCACAAACTGTTCAATTCCAAAGAAGCATGGTGTCATTCTGGTTTACGTGTACCCAACTCAGGCTGACAATCAGGAAAACCAGGGCTGTATTTGCACACTGAAATACCATGCAACACTGAATTACATTATCCTGAAGCATGTTTCAGGAAGAGCAAACTAAAGTCTCCAACTCAAATACTTATTGGAATTTTGTATTTCTCACATGACATGAATCACTGGCAAAACCAATATCAGAAAGCAAGATAAACAAGACGATGTTTATTACATTGTCTTACTTTTCAAAACATGATCCTTTCCAGTAAGTATAGAAGGTTGATGATCAGCCACTACTGAGGAATAGAGTTTTGGTCACACCAAACAAAATTTCTTCTTGTACGTTTTTCACTCTGTTAAATGGAAAGACTTCAGATAGATCTATTTCCAATCAACACCAGAGAAATCTAAAAAGAAATTCAGTCAAGGTAGCTGATCTACCTAGCATGATACATAAAATTCCAAGCAGAGCACTGTAACTGCATTTTGGGTTTACTGAAGCTATTTTAACTACTTTCCAAATTATCAAAATAGGAGGTGTGACATATTTTATATACGATTTCTGTATAAGATGTGCTGAGTGATTTTTTTAATTCACTATGTTCATCTGCATCAAGGATTGAAGAATTAGTAGATGCCAAAAACAATGTCAAAGAAAGCACCTGCTTAAGAATTAGAGTGCTTTGCTTGCAAGGTCAGTTTAAATAAATATGTGTACAGGATGGCAGGGCAAGATCTAAATTAGTCTCTAATTTCTAAAATGTTCAATCTCACTGACGCTAAATCTTTTTCAAATAAAGGTAGTACTTAATTCTGAATAGTCAAGTGCTACAGTAAATTATGCGTTGCATGTTTTATAGACAGAAGTGAAATGTATATATAGTAAAGCTGAATTTGCACTCTTTCTCTAAACACTTCTGTCTTCAGCACTTATTTCCATTTGAATGACATTGAATTTGAATCTGGCGTGTCAATACAGATGTGTGAAGCACTACCATTATTTAAAGTGGAAATGTTTAGTAGTTGTTTTGAAAAGGTTGTGCTTTTTCATTTAAGATAGTAAAGTGTACATATGAATGCAATTTTAGATTTCTTGCAAATGAAAAACTAAATTAAAAAAAAAAAGATATTCAAAGTTAGGAATTTACACGTTCCCAAACTATATTAGCATGAACATTTTCCCAAGCACTGAGAAGAAATACTGAAAAAGTCAAAATACATAAACAAGACAAAGTATCATAGCTTCATAGAATATCCTGAATTGGAAGGACCCACAAGAATCATTGAGCCAAACTTCAGAGAGGACTAGCCATGAAAAACAGAAAATGCAACAGCTAGAATTGCCCCTTCTCACTAAATAAAACATTTAAATCATAATTTTAATTACTCAGGATTTCCTTTATTTTAGCATTTCCTGTGTTAGTGAAAGTTGAGGATATTTTTGGACAAGTTACTCTTTTTTATGTGATTATTTATTATTCAATTCCTTTCTAGTATGAACCTTTATAGTTATTCAGAATTAACCTTGTGGCTCTCTAATTTCCTGCTCCCTTTTGTGGAAGTGAACAACATCACAACAAATTTAAACTGTGTCCTTGTAAAGCCATAGAAGTGACAGGCTATATTAGTGTCAACAGGTTAGGTGCCTTCATAATTCAGTTAGGGTCTCGTAACATCAGTAAAGGCCAAATATAACTGAGAAATTATGTAAGTTCCTCTCCTGGGAAATAATTTTGCAGTGGCTTCAGCATAAGCAAAGCGATATTATCATAACTTTCATGTTTGTATTTCCCTAAGCCTGAAAGCCCTGTAATGTCGGGCTCCCAGAAAAGCATATTCTGAGCTTGCCTTTTGGTAGGATTTTGATGTTCTCAAAGATACTAAAATCAAAGCCAAATCTTTCCTGTAAGCTGAAGAAGGCTGATTGGAGAACCTGAACAAGTGAAGTAAAAAGCATAGAATAACTTCCCTGTGTGGTGAATCCATCATGGTACCGTGTAGAGAAATTACTTACCACGATCACAGTATTTTGGGGCTCAGAAAGTTGATCACATTCTTCTCAAGATTTCTGGCAGGAAAGCAGATCTCAGCATGCAAACTGCATGTTAAAGTTGGAAGGATTGTGTCAACGTGAATAATTCTTGGTTTGATTCAGTTGTGTGTCTAACTCATTTTGTACTATTCACATGACCTATATCCTAACATATAGTAGAATCACATTGATTGCTGGCAGATTTACCTTCCATTAGTTATTTTATTTACTATTTATGTCCTCTAATTTGTAAGCATCCTGATAGGAACGTGCAGGAGTTTCATCATTTAGTCTTTTCATTTTGCAGAGAGAAGAGGTAAGAACTATTCAATTAATTTCAGTGACCTGTTTAAAACTAACTGACGGCTTAACTGAGCAAAGCTGAAAGAATCTGTCTTTCTGTCCAATATACAACAAACGAAGTAAATACAATCCAACCTCAGGGTCATCCGTTCTCTTATGTCTTGCAATAACAATTATTTCCACACATAGCAGTAGATCTTTCTTCAAAAGGTTGCAAAGCAAAAAACTTCTATTTGGATCAGTTGGTCCTATGTAGCTTATAAATGTTCATATGCCTAATCAGAACTGGAATCTACATTATTGGCTTAAAATTGGGGAAGAAAACAATTATCCAAGGCTAACTCCCAGGAAGGATTTTGAAACCACTATAAACATTTATTTCCTAACATACCTTAGCTTAATTAAGTTAATAGAAGTATACATCTTTATATAAATAAATTTTCTAGACCATCATGGGACTGGGTGTAGTGTAATAGTCACTGTAAAATTTTGAGCTGAAAAATGGAGCTTCAGACTAAGGCCTATCAGTTAACAACTTAACCTAACACTCAGTCTTGACCAGCATGTAAGACATTTTAAGAGACATCATTCTACTTTAGTCAGCATTTGCTGTGAAAATACTTTTCATCATTGTTTTGGTTAGAATTATTCCAAAGAGTTCATATTAGCCAACAGAACTGCTCTGAACGTTCTGTGTTTATTTATACAGGACCAAGTAAATTTGCTCACTGAAAGTAGTGGCTGGAAGACAGCTTTCGCCGTGGATGTGTAGCCAGGGGGCCACTTTACATCATCAATTTCTATGCCTTGGTCTTCCACTGTAGTCTGAGAAGTAAATCTCCATATATGTATAGGAGAAATAGGACTGAGCCACAATAACAGCACCTTTAAACACAAGATAACTCTGCTGTGATACGCAGGCTCCCAGAGGTACCTAAATCTACACTGCAGAAATGGTGGTTTGTTCCAGTCCATTTTTTCTCCTTTTCTTCACATTCTGTCTCTAATTCCTACATTTAAACACCACTAACAGAAGTAAAAGATTTTAAAATCTGTTGATACACATTCTCCAAAGGATCTGTAGTGAAAAACTTTGAATACACTAGATAGATTCTATCTTTCCTCCCAAAACAATGCAATTAAAGAAATACTGTTTGATTTTAGATCAAGATACAGATTATTCATATAACAAGTATTTAAAGGTGTTTTAGAAAGCAGCAGAACTTATGGAAGACACATCTAAACACAAGTAAGTAATAGAAGTCTGCTTAAAGAAGGCAGGAGGAGAAAAATGTCGATAGCTCCTTCTGTAAGTTGCCAGTAAAACATTCCCTTCGAATTTTGATAGTTATGGTCAGAGGTCAAGAGAAAAAAAAAAAGAAAGAAAGAAAGAAAGAAAAAAAAAAGCAAAAAAAAAAAAAAAAAAAAGCATCAGTGTTCTTGACCTACACAGATGATTCTAAGGTAGACACACTTAAACATCCTGAAGTTGGCAATGCCATAAAAAACGCCTTTATTCCAGAGAAGAAATTTCTGCCATTAATTATACTCCAGCCAACTTGCTTCAGAGAAACCACTGGAAATCTGTATGCCCTCAGGTTGAGAATGAATCTATGGAGTTATAAATTTCACCTTCTTGCAGCATACACCAGCATAACAAATGATGTGTGAGCTTGAGTTGCAGCAGCTGACCCGCTGAACCACTGAGATCCAAAGCGTGACGATTTAGGCAACACGAAACAAAAGCTGTGCCAAATAAGGCAGAGGCAACAACTTCACATATACCCACTGAAGTATCATCGCAGAGCACAGCTGCAGTGATACATGCTATTCATAATCCTCATTGTATGTGCTGTAATTGTCAAGAGAATACAATGGTGAATCACAATATCATTTATGCCATAGCAGAACAGTAAAAGAATGTAAAATTGCCTTTTCTCTCTTCCCCAAGGGGTATCTCTTCCCTGCAACCCTTATTCCTGAATCCCTGCTGCCTGCAGGAGTGCAGACATGAATGCTAACAGCTGTGTACAAATTGGTAGGTATGGTTCACGCACTTGAAAGCTTCCAAATTTTGCAATATGACTGACATACTTTGATGGTATTAAAAAGTCTCCATTGTTTCTAGTTCTATTTTGATGAATTTTACCCATATCTTTTTACACACACACAAAAAAAAAAAAAAGTACTTTTTTTGTATTAGATCTATAAGAAGAATCTTCTCTAAAATGTGATAGAAACAACATTATTCATTTGAGATAGTGTACAGTCTGTACAGTCTCTATTTTTCTGGATTTGATATTACAAGAAAGATCGGTTTGTCAGAATTCATTAATTGAATGTAGAGTACTAGGTGGAGTTCCAGTAAAACATTTTTTTCACCCAATAAATTGAGATTTTAGAACTACGGCATTGGTTTTGGTTTATAATTTGTGTTACATAAGTAGAACATTCAGAATATCAGTACAATATATTTAAAACATTTTTGACAGATTTTCCATGGAGAAAGGATGTAGCTCTAACAAACTACTTTATGGACCAAACAACTCTAATAACTTTCACATATTTAAATGCATTCAGTAAATAACAGTAGAAGACAAAAACAATAACGAACAAAAACAAAATAAACATAAATATTCAGAATTTTCTTGTGTTCAGACTTCAGCTTTCAGTCAAGACTGAAGAAGATAGAAGTGGAACACATTGCTTCAATAAGTATTTGCATTTAATAAAAGAGGAATATGAACTGAAGAAAGCTCAGTCCTCAGTTAACCGCACAGGTCATTCTGAGAGTACTGCCTCTGTTAATTTCCATGGAATACACAACAGATTGAAAGAGCATACACCATTTTAAAGAGCAAATTCTCAGCTACAGAATGCTGTTTTTCAACATAGCCACCACCATTAGTTCTGCATTTTCACCAGCAATGAACAAGAGCCTAAATACGGCTCTCATAATAATCTGCACCACAGGAGGTGACTCACTGTCACCATCACTGCTGAAATGCACTGCCCACCACCTCACTGTGCTCACGTCCATTGTTTGGACTCCACAAACATTCATCAAGCATTTAGGAATGTCACTGGGTATATTTTTTTTTCCCGAAGAAGGAATTCAGTTCCGCATCTTTGCTTCATACACTCTTCCATGTCAGGTGTCGTTCTGTCAGACTGCCCCTCTGCTGTCATCTGTTGCACAGAAATAAAATGTAACAGAATATTTATGGAAACGTTCTACCCCTATTGCCACACTGCCAACAATCGCCTGTGATAACATGGATCAACATGATAAGATAGGAGGCCTTATTTTTGGAGCATACGAAAAGTTTCATTGCAGTAACATTTTGTAACTACGAAACTTTTGGGATCTTAGAATTTCTTTGTTTTTTTTTTTGTTGAATTTACCCCTTGACTAAATTATTCTAAATTTCTGGCATTGTGGTTTAGAGTCTTCGAAAGAATCAGAATTTTCTCTGAGAATGATAATAATGAATGCTTTTCTTGTTGTAACTTGGTACGTAAACCAATTTAAATGACATCTTCAATCTCACTTTGAAACACAGACGCATATTAAAGTATTTATCTAGTAGAACAAGTATTCCTGTCTGCAAATATAAATATTCTAAAAAATTGCCTAAGTAGACATAAGAAATATGGGTTTTGTTTGTTTGTTTGTTTGCTTGTTGTTTGTTTGTGTGTTTGTTTGTTTGTTTGTTTGTTTGTTTTAAATCCTGCTGTTACATATGCTACGGCATATACACTCTCTGGAGAGGTGTAAAGCATAACAATTTATCTTATAGTGAAACTATTCAAAATACGTCTAGCTCTGTGCACATTCATTGCTGCCTGTGGACTGCTAATAGTGCAGAAAATGAAATCTTTGTACACTAGTCACAAGTAGTGATAATTCTTATGGTGACTGTGTTACTGGTTACAGGTTTGTAAGCTCAGGAATGATGTTGAATGTTGCCTCACACTGCCCAGATGCATGATCAGCTGCTGAACGAACTTTAAGAAGAAACAAAAATTTGAAAGTCAAACTGAGATCTCACAATTTTTTCTCTATGTATACTACACAATGTTTCAAAAATGTCTGAAGAAAACCACAAAACATCACAGCCTTTAATTTAAAAAGCAACTAAATTTTTATTTGTTTATGGGAAACTGTATTATAGCCATTCACTGGTTGTATTTCAACCATATAATTCTGTTTATATACTACAAAATGATTAGCTCTTCCTAGCTATGGAGAATGTACTACCATTTAGTGAATATTCGTTTTGTTTAGCGTTCCCTTTTTTAGCATTTAGTTAATAGCAACTAGGTAGATTCAGTTTAGTAGTGGTTTTCATTTTTTATGATTATTACTGCTCATCTCCATGCCAACTTGAAGCAGATATGCTCATATAGCACAAGTAATTATGTGTGATTTCTCCCTTAATGAAAAATAAATAATTTGGCAGTCCTGCCTCATGTATTTTTCTATTTTAGTAGAACTCAGTGTTTGGATTAAGTCTTTTCTCTGTATGGATTTTCAAGCAGAATAAAATGTGTAAAATCTACTACATAGCTTTTAATGTTAGGTACCACTGTTTGTATCAGAGGTTTCTGTATGATCATTAAGCACTAATACTGTGTTATGATTTGATCATAGTGATGTAGGTCTTTGTTTGTAAACTGTATTATTTGCTATACAGGCAGAAAATTTTCTAAAGAAGGAGGAGAAGGTGCATTTGCAGCAACCAAAACAAATAAAATGCACTAACTGGTTCTAATTTTTGTCATAGACCATTTATTTT
Organism: Perdix hodgsoniae; assembly: GCA_035772895.1. Classification (NCBI taxonomy): domain Eukaryota; kingdom Metazoa; phylum Chordata; class Aves; order Galliformes; family Phasianidae; genus Perdix; species Perdix hodgsoniae. The sequence goes on along the minus strand of JAPSGF010000081.1, from coordinate 2,005,372 downwards.
GTTAACAGCTCGTAACACAAAGGCACACAAATCAAGGCAGGACAGGACTGAACACTAAAAAAAAAAAAAAAAAGGTAATGGTTTACACTTTCTAATCCCATTGTTATCGAAGATGTTTCTGTATTTGCTGTATTTTAACAGATCTCAAGAAGCTATTATCGTTCCACATGGTTCCTAGGAGTGTTTGATGACAAGCAGATCTAATAAATAGATACTTTTATTTGAGAATGGGTCTAAACGAGTAATATGAATGTCATGATTTTTAAATGCTGGGAGGAAATTTAATAAACTGCCAGAAAAGCCTAGCAGCTCCACATCAGCATTATCCTATGACCAAAAAATGACACATAAGAATGTTGACTGCCAGCCAGAAAAGCCAGACAAATGTGATAACAATCAACTTCTTCATTTGGGTTTATGTGCTCCAGCAACTTTTCTGCAAAAGTGAGACATTGCAAAAATGGAGAGAAAAACAGAGGGAAAGGGGCTTAGTGGGTCAGAGAGCTACTTTGTCATCCTACAATTATTTAACCATTGGAAGGGATTTTTACAGGAAAAACAAATACTGAAAGAAGTGGAGGAGTGAAATGGTTACAATCAAGAAGTAGCTTAAGAAAGAGGAGCTAAAATCAAGAAATCAACCGTTTGCAAATGAAGTCTGTTTGTAAGACTAAGATTCATAACCTTGAAAAATTCCATGAACCTAATCTACTTTGTTCTCATAATTTGCTTCCCTTTGTTGGGCATCAACTGAAATAGGTATCAGAATATTTCTGGCTGCAGAAGTCACAAGTCTGCAGGTGACAGAGTCTATACAATATGCAGCTGAATAAACCATTAGATTAAAGCACTGTTCTGCAACAGTTTTTATGCATTAAGTCAAGCTGTGTTGCTCAAGCTGGGAAAAGGAAATTCCAGATGTCTAGCTGCCTGAGGCCACCAGTGGAGAAAAAAAAGTTATGAGAAGGTCAAAGAAGAGTCAGGGGAAAAAGTCAGGAATAACAGTCAAGTTAAGTACTTGATCAACTAATGTCTCACCAAGCTAAGAATCCTTGGCCATGGTAGGCAAGTTTAAAGCAGGATTTTGCATAGTGGAGGAGAATGAGATGAGGACAGACAGCAGAGAAAACAGGTAAGCTTACAAAATAAAGCCAGCAGTCATTTGCTGACAGCCACAGTCAGGTGTCTTTGGGAAAAACAAAACAAAACAGCACACATATCTTCTAAGTATGCTTTTCAAACAAGTAGTAGTTGCAGAATATGCTGTACAGTATAAAGACAAGTGAAAAAATTAACTGTTCTTGTGTAAGGCATCTAGCAGAGTAAAGCACAGAGTGTATTTCATGTGGCACTGAAGAAATGGCATTCGTAGAGTTAGAGTTAGCTCCGTTTCTATTCTGAGGTAACATATTCCAGTAAAATAAAGAGATCCTTTATTCTAACAAAGTTTCTTTATGACTGCATGCATCCAGAACTGTGGATGTGATAAACTTGTTGCACAAATATTACAGCAAGCATTTTACAAATTAGATACTGGGAAATCACATGCCAAGTTCATAAATGAAGTTATAGAAAAGTGATTCATTGTATGTTTCAGTCTGTGCACCTCTAGCATACCCCAATACACTATCCATTTACAGCAGATGGCACATGTATGTCCTTTCAAGACAAGTATTTAGAGCAATTATGAATTAGTCTTTTGAGTTTGCTGAAAAATTAATGGAGAAAAGTGAAAGCTAGTATGTAAACCTCTCCTGGGCACCCTAGAGAACACGTAGCAAACAGGTTACTACAGAATGTGATAGTATTAGCTGAATCTTGGGGAAAAGAATATAGGCCGTTGATGAAACAAATATCTAAGAGAGAAATAGCAGGAGGGTGGAGAGGAAGAAGTCAGAGCAGACTTAAGCCTTTATGTATCCAGTGTTTCTCTTTAAGGTAAGAAACAGATTCTCTTTACTGTCACAAACATTATATTGTTCTGAAATAGGGGACATTTTTAAAGAAAGACCCTCTGCATTCATTCCACTCAGTCCTCTGCTAACCTGGTGTCATAGCTATCTCCATGCTGCACTTCGTGGAGAAACAGTTTAGAAAGACTTCTCGATTTCACAAATTTATATAGTGAAATCACAGAACGTGGTGAGTTGGAAGGGTCCCACAAGTAGCATCAAGTCCAACTCTGGGCTGCACACAGAATCACCTAAAATTCAAACCTGAAATTTGAGAGAGTTGTCCAAATGCTTATTGAGCTCGAACATGCTTGGTGCCATGACAGCTCCCCTGAGGAGTCTGTTTTAGCCTCTAGGTGAAGAACCTTTTCCTAATCTCCGATCTGACCCTCCCCTGGTGCAGCTTTGTGCCACGTCCTTTCCTCACTGAAAGAAAATTGCTTGTTCTAGGTTTTCAGAGGAAACTCTTCAGAGGCGTGGTTTGTACATGTTCCTTCTCTGCCTGTACAGTTATGTAGCCTCAGGTCTCCAGCCAGAAACCAGCTTCAAGTAGACATCTGACAATTCCTCACTAGCGGGAGGGACCTTTGTGGTGCCCTGAAATAGCTTTACCTTCTCCAGCCAAGCTATACACTACTGTAACCCTACTGTTGACCTCATATTGAACCAAGAAATCATTTTCTATAGATTAATTTCATTCAGGATGTATACTTGCATTTTAAAAAGCAGTGCTTATGCTGGCATGTTTCATATTTTATTATTTAGAATACAATTTCTCAGATTTCTCATTGTTCGTATAAAAATGCTTACTATATTTCCTTCTGCAGTGTAAGGAATGCCCTTCAAAATCATTTTAAGGTCATAAGGTTAAAATGAGCACTCAGGACTGCAGGGAAACAATGAAGAATATGTATGTTCAAGTAACTCTATTTCACGCAGTAATGCCCCAGGATATTCATATGCAGTTTGTGTTTTTATTGTGAACAAAATACTGATGAGCGTAGACTGTTTCTGTCATGTCAGTGAGCTGAACAGGTGGATTCACTACTTTCAAAGGTAGTATTGTAAAGGCAAACAGAATGTGTTGTGCCCTCGTTCCGTACTGTGTCACCATTTGTTCCTTCTAGACCGTCTGTCTCATGCCACCCTGTATCTCCCCTGCTGCTGTTTTGTGTGTTTGTTTTTTTGTAATTTATTTTTGAAAAAGCCTTTCCACCTGCCTTCCCTCTTAATTTTTCATCCACGATAGACAACATGTTCCTACAATATTTCAATACAGTATGTCTTAAGAACTCTGGATGGAAGTTAATCCCTTTGCCACAGCTGACAAAGTTACAAGATGCCTGCAGCAGCTGAGCTCTCTTTTTGACTGAAGCCTTACACTGCAATAGCAGCTGCATGGGCCCCACTGCCTCCAGTTCTAATCTGACATGAAGCCTGGGACAAGAATGGCAATAGAACCACTAATATTTCCTGGGATGATATAAAAATACATTATATTGTAGTGGGAGATATCTGGGCAAAAATGCTCATGCTTTTGAGACAGTGTTTAAAGAATACTCCGCTTTTTCTTTAATAAAGTGTTGCAGATCTGCATTTAAATTAAAAAAGAAAATAAACATCTTGCACACGGTGGGGTATGGAGTGTTCACAAAAAGAACTATTCCTTTTCACATCCAACTTTCATGCTAGAGAGGAAGATGTATAGGGAAAGAAAAATACTGAATGTGGTCAACTATTTAAATCTCTGATAGGGATCATGTTGATATATGTTCTTGGAATTCTGAAGTCTGCTTTGTCTTTATATAAACCAAATATATTTAAAGGGATCAGACTGTCACAAGACAGATATGGTGCTTAAGAACATCATCCCAGAAAGTGCATCAGGAAAACTATGGCTCATAAGCATTTTGACCACTTCTTTATCCCTTTCTGTGTGCAGATTTTTCACTTCCCCACTCTTAATCTTCAAAGAAAATCAAATTTTAGGGAAAAAAAAAAAAAAAAAGGACGAGAGAAAACAAGGAGGTCTTTGTACTCCTACTGCTCCTGTGGCATATAGCAAAAGCAGTTCACGATCTAATCTTCGAGGGCTATATGTCTATCTTTCAAACTTTCCATGCATTTCAGAGCTTTGAACTCATAATATTTGTATCATTGTTTACATGTCAATTAAAAGTTATCTTACAAGCTGTTGAGAATATTTTAGTAAGTCTTACAACTATATCTTTAAAGACTATATATTTAAAGAAGATGAACGGCAGCCATCAGCCTTTAGGACTTGGGAAGAATATTAGGTAGAAGGCTTATTATGTAAGACAATATTTCAATGGCACCATACTCTCAGTAGTCTACCATTAGACTTCTGGAAGCAGGCAGTAAATACAAAGGCAGTGTGAACTGCAGAAAACATTCCTTTTTTGTTTTGATAAAGGAATTTGAGAGCAGGTTTCAAGATTTCTGAAAAGAAAATCATCAATTTCTTGGTGTATTTTGGACTTTATTTTCAGTCAACATCAATAGATTACCTACAAATTTTCAGATGGAATGTATGAATTTGTAATTGTATATTCAACTCAAAATTTTGATGTTATTTTTTTATTAGAATGTTATAAGACCTCAACCAGAGAAAGTTATCCCTCACTTCACCATCACATCTTATTCATCTTATTGCTTTTTGGCAGTACATACATTTGGGAATAACTTTTCAAGGACGAAGCACAGGAAGAGTAAAATTTCATCAAAGATCTCTAATGAACACCTTGAGAATTCACCAAGAATTGTAACCACTTCCATCAAACCAGACTGATGCATTCATTTCACACAAAAAAAGGTCAAATATCCCACTAGTTTTGTGCTTTTCTTTCTTTTTTTTTTTTCCAATGTTTTAATTTTTTAAAAAAGACTTAAATATATATATATATATTTTTTTTTTACTTGCATATGCTAATTACATTATATATTTAAGATAATGTGGCCCAAAGCAATTCCTATTCATTCAATACAATTCAGGCAAGCCAAAAGGCTGGGTACCTCTGCTCTACTGCCATGCAACTAGCATCCACCCAGACGCTGTGGGTCAATATGGTAAAATAAGAGAAATTACTTTTGGAGCAGTCCTTATATGTAATGGAATTCTCATCTACAGACAAGCAGTGTAATGATGTGACTGTGGTAAACAGAAGGAAAATTCCTGAAGGAATTAATGCAAGAAATGCAGGTCTATAGTACCTTTCTTAAAACATTTCAAATCAGGTGGAGAGAAGGGGAATAACAAAGTTAACCCATATATCATCCAGTCATGACATGTAGTTCTCCTACTCATTATTTCTTACTGAAAGGCAGAGATATAAGGGTAAAGATCCCTTTTTAACTTTTCACGGATAGAGATTCTATGCTTTGAGTGTTGTTAGGGGAAAAAGCTGAGTCGAAGAGTCAGAAACAATAATGTTCATCATAAACAAATAGAAAGACTGAAGAAATGTTATTTCTGGAGATTTAGCTTTAAGTTTCTCTGTGATAGTATGTTATTAAAAGTTTCTGCAACTATATTTTTCCATCTATCCCTTTAGTTAGGTCAAACTTCATAGCTTTGCTGCTTCTTTACCAATCTTATTGTAAGTGACAGCCAGTTACTTCTCCTGGTGCAGATGCTTCTGAGTGTGACATGCAGACTGTTGTTCATTGCTGTTGAAAATGCACAGCTAATGGTGGTGACTGTGCTGAAAAATAGAGTTCTCTGAGAATTCCCTATCAGTATTATAGTGCTCTTTGTATCTGTTGTAGTTTCCATGGAAATAACTAGAAAACTAATTTTAGATTTTTGTCTGCATTCAGGTTAATGCTTTAAATATGAAATTATTTGAAAATTTAGATGTGAAGAAATTACTTGAAAGATTATTGTATATCCTTTCTCTCTCTCTCTCTCTCTCTCTCTCTCTCTTTTTTTTTTTTTTTTCCCCTCTCCATTATTTAGATCTCAGTGTCAGAAGTTTTGAAATACAAATTTAGCTAAGGAATGCTATTTAGCTATAACCTCTGTCTGTCACTTGCAATCAATGTTAGTATTAAATATTGCAAAGAAATTAAATGATTTCCTTTGAATAGCTGAATAAAACCCAGAGGCAAATCTCATTTCTTTCAGGTAACTGATCCAGTATGTCAGAAGACATTGGCTTAGATGATTAAATATATTTATGCTTCATGTTGTTCAGAATTTGTTTCCTTTGCCAATCAGTGGGTGACTGGGAAGCCAGAAGCCATAGAGCTAGATGTACACTCTCATCCGGGTCAAATTCTGTTGCATCTCCAGCCTGTTTGGAAGAAACAGTAATGTGTAGGTGCTGGGAAGTCACTGTTGCTCATTTCATTTATTGCAGATCTGGATTGTCAGGTGAGAAAGCCCATCAGGGAAAAACCCCTTCCTGAGATGCATCTGTGACATCTCTGCCACTGAAGGGCTATATGCACAAAGTAACTTTGGTAGACAAAGTTACAGGACAAGGGGAAATGGTTTTAAGTTGAGGGAGGGAAGATTTAGGTTGGATATCAGGGGGAAATTCTTTTACTATGAGGGTAGTGAAGTGCTGGAACAGCTGCCCAGAGAGGTTGTGGATGTCCTGCCCATCCCTGGAGGTGTTCAAGGTCAGGTTGGATGGGGATCGTGGGCAACCTGGTCTGATATGAAATGTGGAGGTTGGTGGCCCTGCATGTGGCAGAGGGGTTGGAGTCTCATGATCCTTGAGGTCCCTTCCAACCTGAGCGATTCTGTGTGATTCATTCTGTGATTCTGTGGAGGCTTAAATATGGCAATAAGTTAGCTGTCATATCTCTGACTGTGGCTGGTGACCAAAATACACAGAGAGCAAATTCTGGGCTGTTTTGGAATTGATTTGCAGTTAGCACAAAAAGGATAAGAGCTAAGTGCCACACCCTGGCATGATGCTTATTGTTAGTCATGTCTTATTACTCAGTGAAACGATAATATGTAGCATTGCATAATTACAAGAGGGATATAGAAGGGACTGTAAAGATCATCTTGATCAAATTCTGCATCCATGAGCAGATTCACCTTCTAGTAGATCAGAGTGCTCAGTGCCCTCAGTGCTACTTCTCCTTGAACACTTCCAGGCAAAGAACACCCACAGTTTCTCTGCTGCAGTGCCTCATAGCACTCAGAGTATTTCTACCTTGTTTTTGCCTAACTTTTACTGTTACCCTTTCTTCTACCAATGCATGATCTTTTAAAAAGTACCTGTCCAACTTTCTTCTACATTCCCATTGGTATTTGAAGGCTGCTATAAGGTTTCCCCATTCTCCAGGCTGAACAATCCCAACTCTCATCTTTTCTTATGAGAAGTGCTCCAGCTCTCTCATCACTTTCATGGACATCCTCTGAACTTGCTTCAATAAGTCCACATCTTTGTGTTACTGGAAGTCCCGGAGAAGAACTCAGTGCTTTGTGTGGGGTCTCACAAGAATGGAACAGAGGGGAAGAGGGTAACATATCTTACTTTTTTCATTGTAACCCAGAATACAGTTGGTTTTCTGGTCTGCAAGTGCACATTGTCTGCTCTTACCAACTTCTCATCCACCAACACTCTCAAGTCCTTCTCCTCTGTGCTGCTCTCAATCCATTCTCTGCATGACCTGCACTTGTGTTTGGGATTGCTTCAGTCTGTGTGTAGAATGTTACACTTGATCTCGTTGATCTTTGTGAGGTTTATAGAAGCCCAACCCTCAAGTCTTTCAAGGTCCCAGTGAATGACACCTCTTTCTTCCAACATGTTGCTGACCACAGACTTGCAGAGTAATAGTTTATTTTTTTTTAATGAGGAAATTGGTGAATCATAAAATCATAGAACGCTTAGGATTGGAAAAGACCTTCAAAGGCCACCTAGTCCAACTTCCCTGCACCAAGCAGAGGCATCCACAGCTAGACCAGACTACCCAGGGCCTTGAAAGTCTCCAGGGACAGAGAATCAATCACATTTCTGGGCAACCTGTTCCAGTGCTTCACCACCATCACATCATTTTTTCATTATATCTATCCTAAATCTATCCTCTGAGGTTGAAATCATTTCCCATTGTTCTATCACCACAGACCCTTCTAAAGAATCTGTCCCCTTAATTCCTGCAGTTCCCCTTCAGGCACTGACAGGCTGCTCTCAGGTCAATTCGCAGCCTTTTTTTCTCCATGCTGCAGAGCCCCAGCTCTCTCAGCCTGTCCTTGAAGGAGAGATGTTCCATTTCTGGGATCATTTATGTGGCCCTTCTCTGGACGTTCTCCGACAGCTCCATGTTTCTCCTGTACTGAGGACTCCACATCTGGAGTTTTGATTCTGCCTGTTATGGCTCAGTTTGAAGAGTAATCCCACTTACATTGAATTAACTCAGCAAAAACAGAGGGTACTTTAGGTAAAGAAGAAAAGATCTGTGCCGAAATAATACGAAAATTAATATGAAGAAAGAGTACTACAGAATGTTGCAATGTATATCTACAAAAAAAATTCTCAGGTGTCTATGATATCTCATGACTTAATGTACATGACTATGAACTGGAAAAAAAGTAATGTGTACAAAAGAATTGGAAGAACTATGGCAATGTTGTGCCAAATGTATACATTCTTTTATGTATTTCCTCATTTAACATGTTTCTTTCTATTTATATATAGAGAGAGATCTAATCACATATACACTATGTAATTTAATGGGAAATTGTTAGGTATAAAATCTTCAGAATGGCAAATTCTCACAGAGTATCATATTTTTGTGTCAGTCTGAAAAATACTACTAAGAGAAATTTATCCCTTATCTAAAATTGGGTTTTCTGCAGTGAAATTACATCAGGAATGAAGTGTGTTACTAGTGGAATGGTTTAGTTAGTAACTCATTTCCTATGGTACAGCACTGTCAAGGCAATTAATAATAATAAATTGTAATATATTAATATATTAAAAAAAATAGAGCTACTTACAGTAACCAAACTGAGATTTACCACCATAGGAAAAACAAAGTTTAATCCTTATAAGAATAACACTGTTAGCAGGCTTTTATAAAGAACAAACACTACAGTGATAATATATTCTCAAAATGAGATTCCATGCCATATTCAAATGTGAGCTTTGAACTTTTCATTTACTAAATGCAGAGGGAAGATTTCCTAATGTTCATTTTTTCTACTTTTCTTTATTAGCATCAGTTATTATATGATGCCAGACAAATTAAATGATCTGTAGCAGTGTTTGTTATTGAACATCCAAAGGGATTAAATTTCATATATTCAGCAATGCACTGAATGTGCCTGAAGGAAAACGTGAAAACTACTAGATTATATTCTATGATATGATAACGAGTGTCATCAAATTGGGAGAATAGCAGCCTCTGAAATACAGTAGCAGTATGACAAAAGCTCTATATTCATTGTTCAGCACTGAATATTGGCTTTGTGATTCAGCAAGAGCTAAAAGAGAATTTAGCACTTCCCAACCAGAGATCAACCCTGTAAAACTTTTCTGATTTCTTTGTTGTGACATCAAGTTAATTGCATCAGAGATATCCTAATGTAAGTTTGCCTAGTCACTTACTGTTCAAAATGATGGCAGTACTTAGGCAAAAACAATAACTATGTTTAAGTAAAAAAAAAAAAAAAAAAAAGCACTTTAATTTGGATGAAAACATCTGTCCATATACAAGTAACTCCATGTACAAAATCTCCATCAAACTCCCATAAACTGTGGGAATTCAACAAGTGGGACAAAACAGCATAGCAATAAAACAGGATATATGTAATGCTTTTTCTTCCCTTGTCCTCAAGAATCTGTGCAAAACAGCTTCATTCTTTTTGACTGTCACTTATGGTTCTCTATTAAATACTCGCATAAGAATCATGATGCACCTCCATCTGTTTACTTTTGTGATTTTAATTTGCTACTTATCCTACATGTAAGAGATTTGTCTTTGTTCTAAAGCCATTCTTCAGTAGCTGAAGCTAATACTCCTAGCAGCCCACGTAATGGAGTTATAGCTTTTGCAGTCAAGCTGAAATCACTCTCTTGCTAATTTGCTTTCAGTGTGTTTATTAGCTGCTATGGACAGATTATGGAATGTTTTCTTCTAAACTAGAAGGTCATTTTTTCAAAATATATATTCTTTCTATAAGGAGACTGAAATGCAACATTGACCCATATACGCCTTCTGTCTGTTAGCTTAGCTGATATCTGTAAGCTCTACAGCACACCCACATCAAAGGCAGGATTAGGTTTATCAAACCTAAACCTGAACTTCTTATCCTGATAAATAGAAAGCCTAAAGATAGTCAGATTTTTTTTAATTTTTTTTTTCTTTTTTTATTTTTTGTAGCTATCCTGTCTGCAATCCATTTAGTGTATTTGCTAATGCTTTTCATTTAAAGTTCCCAAATTTTTATTCCCTCTGGCATTCCAAGTCACACTGAAAATTTAAATGCAAAACTTAAGGAAGTATTTATAACTGTTAAAGCTGAATCTAAGCTTTCTCTTATTCTCCCGTTTTGGCCTCCTCCTACTGATAAGCCTACAACAGTTCTTCAAATTATTTTCTTAAAATTTATTGCAGGAAAAGAAGTGCAACAATAGAGCATCAATAATCTTCTGAACTCCACTATGAATATTTAAAACGTTAATTTAGTATAAAAACATCAACAAGGGCACTGCTGTGGAATTAACTTCTAATCTGGTTGGCTCTCTGCTATGAGAATAATGAACACTGATAGGAAAAATATAGTCTAAATATTGAATATATTAAAATCTTGCACCTTGATAATTTTTCAGGCTCAGAATTATTGCCATGTGACAATACTTTATATTAGTTTGTGTTATAGACGGACATTCCTAAAGGGATGGAATTGACATGTCTTTTTAATGCTCATATTAAAATATGCTTTACATATTACCAAGAGTATAGATAATGAGCCCTCCCAAAAATAAGAATGAAATATGCAATTAAAGTTTTTTCTGTTCATTTGGTCAAAAAAAAAAAAAAACCAAAAACAAAAAACACAACCATAGAATCATAGAATGGTTTGTGTTGGAAGAGACTTCAAAGATCATCTAGTTTCAATCCCCCTGCCATGGATGGGGCTGCCACCCACTAGATCAGGCTGCCAAGATCTCACATATCCTGGCCTTGAACACTCTCCAAGGATGAAGCATCCACAGCTTCTCCGGGCAACATGTTCCAGCGCCTCACCACTCTCTGGGTAATAAACTTCTTCCTAGTAGCTAACATAAATTGCCCTTTTTTGAGCCCCTAGGTGTCAACACTTGCCTCCAACTAGGTACCGAACCATTGACCACAACCCTCTGGCTGCTACCATTCAAACAGCTCTTTTTGATCAGAGGGCTGGAGCACCTCTCCTGTGAGGAAAGGTTGAGGGAACTGGGCTTGTTTAGCTTGGAGAAGAGAAGGCTTCAGGGAGACCTCATTGTGGCCTTCCTATACTTGAAGCAAGAGTATAAACAGGGGAGGGAACGGCTGTTTATAAGGGTGGATAGTGATAGGACAGAGGAGAATGGTTTTAAACTAGGACAGGTGAAGTTTAGGTTAGATATTAGGAGGAAGTTTTTCACTCAGAGGGTGGTGAGGCACTGGAACAGGTTGTCCAAGGAGGCTGTGGATGCCCCATTCCTGGAGGCATTCAAGGCCAGGCTGGATGTGGCTCTGGGCAGCCTGGGCTGCTGGTTGGCGACCCTGCACATAGCAGGGGGTTGAAACCAGATGTTCATTGTGGTCTTTTTCAACCCAAACCATTCTGTGATTCTATGATTCATTATTGTTGATTTCAGCATCTCTGTTTCTTTAAGTTTGTTTTCTTCTCTGATACAGCTGCTACAAAGCCACATAGATCAGAGTCTCTGTCTCTGGAAAAAAAAAAACCAACAAAACAAAACAACAAAAAGCAACAGATATTTGGCTTTCTCTCTAAACATTTAATCCTGTAAGTAGCAAATAACTAGATCACAGGAGGTAAAATCACTCTCAGATAAGCTGCATGATGGCAGCAGATGATTTCTACAGGAAGCTCCGCTCCACAGCATTCTCTAACCTCCCTGCCTTTCACAGCACAGACATGTGTGTTCTATCACATGGACGGCTTCTAAGCTTGCACATAATTTTGTTTACAATTCGATGCCTTTGTGTCTCCTAAGAAGTGGGAAAATTTTTACAATTTTTATGTATTTAGGTGAAGCACTGTATCTCATTTTTCTACTACTTTTTGTTCTTTAATCTTTTGGAAACACTTCAGAAAAAATACCTGTAATACCTGTAATAACACATCCAGAAGGTTAGGTTGCAGACTACAGTCTGAAAACCTTTTCTCATAACCTATGAAGGAAATGTAGAAAGTCTAAATAAAAAAAAATAATAATTATAATTAAAAAAAAAATAAAGAAAAATCTTCCAATAACAATAGTACTACAGTAAAATACATTTCACAAAAATATATTATTTTAAACACATATCCAGAGAAGAAATCAAACATTTCTGAAGAACTGTGGTTGCTGGTCAGTGTCTATCATAAATTGGCAGAGATTTTATTTCTCTAAAGTAATAGAAACCCATGGGATGTATTTGTCTTTTAATTAAGAGAGAGATACAATTGGGAAGAACCTCTGAGTAGAAAGCTCAGTAGCTTTCTAGTAGCTGTGCTCTACGTAATGCAAGGTAGAAAGCTGGTAGCATTTCTTCTTTGTGAAGACTTATTGATAGCACATCTTCAACACGAGTCTGGTAATGCTCATTTTCTTTTCCAGTTAACCTATGCCTTGTGTATTTACAAACTTTGTTAAGCTGCAAGCTTCCTGTCAGAAAATAAAAGATAAAACACAGATTTCACGGCATTTAAAATGTAGATGAGATAATGCATTTATTTCTTATTTCCACAAAACCAAACCAGTTAAAAAGAAGAGGGAAAAAAAGAAGGGGGGAAAAAAAAAAAAAAAGAAAAAAAAAAAGATGAAGAATGAGGAAAGGGAAGAGAAGAAGAAGCTGAAGATACAGAGATAGAAAGTGATTAAATACATCAAAATATCATATTTAAATAGTGAAAAGACTAAAGGCAGAATTCTTCCTTCCTTGGAGGCATTCAAGGCCAAGCTGGATGTGGCTCTGGGCATCCTGGTCTGTTGGTTGGCAACCTTGCACATAGCAGGGGTGTTGAAAGCAGATGGTCATTGTAGTCCTTTTCAACTCAGGCCATTCTATGATTCTGCAATTCTGTGAATTAGACTGTCAGCAGAGACTTGTTTTTACAAATTTCATATGCATAATTATTAAAAAAAAAAAGAGTAAAATAAGGGTGTATTTGTGAAGAAGTGTATTTTAATATGAACCATGAACTCTGTACAGAGAAGTATTTTGATGCATTTGTACTTTTCCTGCAGATGTTATATATGTCATTCTTTAGCAGGGCTGAAGTAATTTCTGATGTTAAGAAATGGCAAGAATGGTAGCTGGAACAACTGAGTGATAGCCAGTAATTTCAGTCCATCCGCTACTGCATTTAGGTACTTCTATTAAAGCAGGTACTCCATTATGCATATATCAATAGAACTGAAAAAAAAATAATAATAAAAAAAAAATACTGTCTATTTTGTGAATGTGAACATTTTTCTTAAGCTGTACTTGGCAGTTGTAGTAACAAAAGGTCATATCACCAAAATTATCCAGCAGAAATGAGAAATGTCTCCCCATTTATTCTTTACTGCATAAACAAGAAAAAAAATGCACTGTCTCTTCTATGTGAATTCACATAATGTTCTTCAGAATATCTAAGGGACTTTTCTCTATAGTAAGCGGGATTTCTGTTTTATTCTGAAACTGCTGGACCTTGGAGATCAGATTATGTCTTTCTTCTTCTAAAATGAAATTTTAAAGACCTGTAGGTAACTTGTGGTTTCTCTTTTTTTTTTTTTTTTTTTAGTCCTTCCCCCCCAAAACCTGTAATGTCTTAACAACTATGTTTTAAATTTTTAGTTCATCTAGCAAATGAACTCTCTCCTCTTTGGGAAAATGGGAGAGTGTGAGTAACAATGTGATACCAGATTCAAAATCATATTCATTAGGAGCTACTTTCTGTTAGGTCTTCTCAAGGTATTGACCTGTGAGAGCCTGAAGTTTTTATCAAAGAGAAAGACTGAATTTCCTAGCTCTCCTGCACTTTGTACTTTACTTGGCAACCCATTTTCAGAGAATCCGAAATTACAATGAAGCGGCTCAACCAAACCAAGCCAAATAACTTAGCATCATCTTGGATGATCTGTTTTGTGATGCTGTCCCACAAACAGCTGGGCTGTATAAGCAAATTTCAGAAGTCCAGGAATTGTTAAAGAAGACACTCCTCAGAGAGTTGTTCCCTGTTGCACATAGCCCTGGAACTTGAAGACTTTTTCTGTATAGCTCTATTAATTCTAACAAGGTTGCCCAACAAAACCGTGGATTGACAAATATAGCTTTAAATTATACTTCTAGCAAGAGCTCATATATTTTAGCAGTATCGTCTTTAACTGGAGTGTAAGTCAAATTGCTTCACATTGTACTTCATTTTATTTTCTCAGTGATATCTGAAGACTGTGTTGGTATTTTGTTTGTTTCTGTGTTTGTTTTTCCACATAATTATTCCAAATAATAAAAAAAAAAAGGCAGTAATTATTTTTATGTCACATACCTATAGAGGCATACAGTTACTGTATAACTTCTGCATTAATAATAGGTCATAGGCTTAGGTAGATTCACAATGTAAACATAAAAATACAGCCTTATCTCAGAATAATGTACGAACAAGATATTTCTTGTAGTACTCACTCATCCTGCATCTTAATAACAGTATTTTTCAGAGATGATTTCAAGAAGAAGAACCTTGACTCACTGAAATAAAGTCGTAATTTCTAGTCCAGTGTGCTTATATTCCAAGAAAGCACACTCAACATACATAAATTCTGTATAAATTGTGTGAAAGATGTATCTTCAGCACTGCAAAAATGGCAAAGGCCTGGGTTATGGATTCTTTGCTTCACTGCTTTTAATACAAGTCATCTAACAAGGTAATGAGGTAGACAACAGGACATTTAATATGAGTTTTGCATGGCTTATTCAAACAATTTTTTAGAATAAGTTTGTTCTTTTCTTTTTTTTTTTTACCTAAACTAGTATCACCTACTCAGAGGCATCATTATCATTATCTATTTATGTAAACTGTATAAACAATTGCAGCAGAGAATTTACCACTGCCTTTGTCACTTGCCTACAGCAAGACAATAAAATCTTGTCTTTCCAGAGCAAAAGACTTCTTAAGCGATGTTGCAGTTGATTTCCTTTTCTACTGGGTTTTTATTAAATTTTATAGAGGAGTACTTTTGGTAGATTTAAATACAATCCACAATATGTATTCTTGGAATAAACCTGCTGCATTCATAGATAGAGTTCTGTAAATGGTCCCTGTGAATACACCTTACAGTTTAATATCCTCAGACTAAAGAGACCATCACAGTATTTTATGTACTGCAGGACACACAGAATTTACAATGGGCAAATCACTGATAGATTTTACACTGAGATTTGAGACTCTATATACAGTACTTTGGAAAGTTACATTTAATCAAATGAAATTTTTTTCTCTAAACTTTCTCCCAGCCTGCTTCCAACATTAATTTGTGTTTGAATTGAGTCCTAAGGAGGGAAACAATGCTTCTTCTGACTGTTTCTTTTTCTTTCTACATACATCACTACAATATGGAACATGTATGAATGAGAACAAGCAGCAGTATTTACAGTATTAAATTTCTAATTCCCAGCTTTGTAAAATAGATAGAGAATCAGTCACATCACATTCTCTCAGCAATGGAAGACTGGATTAAGTTTGTTACACTTCCATTCAAAGCAGTCACTAAAACGACAAAATAAATGTCCTTTGATCTGGGTTGACTTCTAGATGGTACATGAGCAATTTTCACCACTGATTGAAAAGACACAAAAGTTGAAAGAAGTTGATCAAACACAAAGAAATTGCTCCCTACAGAGTGACTACTTTTCAGCATACTCCCCTGCACTACATTAGTTTTACCTTCCCAAAAACTAAAGTTGGAAATGTGAAATGAGGCCTCTTGGCTGTGAAGATGTCATTCATGCCCAGGTGGTTTCCTTGTCATGGGTACAGACAGCATTTGATTTCAGAGAGACTGTAGGAGACTGCTGAGCTTTTCTGCCCCTTTATTTCCTTCTGTTTAAGACACCGTTGTGTTCCTAATATTATTTTTCTTTACAAATGTGTGAAAAGGACTGTAAAGCTTGCTGTATTTACTGTATCACCTAGTCCAAAAAAATCACACTACTTTGCCCTACAAATGTAGCTGTTCTTTTTCCAGAGACCATCACTGCTTCATGCAAACATTTAACATTTTCATCTGGCAGCATTCCTAGTGCTGTAAAGGGCTAAGATACAGGCAACATCTAGCAGCCTTACTTTCTCTCAGTAGCACGTCAAAGCATGCAGAGCCTTTTGGTATTCTGAGCCAACAAATCTTGTTTCCTGCAGGTTGCATTTTTGAACTCAGATACTGCTTTTCCTTTCTTTTTTTCAAACTAAGCAGTCCAGCTCCATCAGCTCCTCATAAGACTTATGCTTAGAACTTTCACAAACTTCCTTGTCCTTCTCTGAACATTCTCCAGTGCCTTGATGTCTTTCTTGTAGTGAGAGTCCCAAAGCTGAAAACAGTATTTAGGTGTGGCCTCACCAGCACCAAGTATAGAGAGAAAATTACCTCTTTAATCTGAATGACTACAGAATTTCTGATTCAAGGCAGGATGCCTTTGGTCTTCTTGGCCATTTGGACACACTGCTGGCTCATGTCAGTTGGCTGTCAACAAACACTTCTAGATCCTTTTCCTTTGTGCAGTTCTCCATCCAGTCTTCCCCATGCCCATGGTGATGAATGGGAGTTTCTGTGATCAAAGTGCAGGATCTGGCACTTGGTCTTATTAAATCTCACACAATTGGCCTCCGTGAATCAATCCAGCCCATCCAGATCCCTCTCTATGGCCTTTCTATCCTCAAGCAGATCAGTATTTCCTCTCAGCTTGGTGTTACCTGTGAACATACAGAGGGTGCACTCAATCCCCCCCATCAAAATCATCAGTAAAGATTTTAAACAATAGCCCCAGTGCTGACCCACTGTGGAACATCACTAGTGAGCTAGTGACTGGTTACCAGCTGAATTTAACTGTGTTCACCACCATTCTCTGAGGCCTGACCATCCAGCCAGATTTTTACACAGCAATGAGTATGCCTGTTCAAGCCATGGGCTGCTAACTTCTCCAAGGCAATACTGTGTGAGACTAAAGTCAAAGGCTTTACTGAAGTCTAGACTGTCTGCATCCACAGGCTTTCCCTCATCTACTAGGTGAGTCACTTGGTCATAGAATGAGAGCAGGCTAGTGAAACAAGACTTGCTTTCCATGAATGCGTGTTGGCTAGGCCTGATCCCCTCATTGTCTCATACATGCCCTGTGATTGCATTCAAGATAATATCTTCCATTAATATATATTTCCTATATTTCCAATACATATTATGTAATTTTAGTACAAGTTCTATGTCTTCTATCTCCTGGAAAAAAAAAAAGGGGGGGGGGGGGGTTGCACTCATTTGTTTTAATACTATTTTGCACTGATGATTGCTTCCTTGCAGGACTGAAAGACTTAGAAAACAGATATTTTAGGAAGTTTACTTAGATATTGCATTAATGATTTAGGAACTTTGTTCCATTGTTCTCTCTTTTTTGCCAGAAGGGCAAGCTTATGCTCTTGTATTAATTGCAGAAGTGCTATTTTCTCAGTTACTCAGTTCATTAGCAGCTTCAAGACCTGAAGCTGTCCTGGTATAAATTATTTAGAGAGGTTCACCTTTTTAAGGGAGCAATGGAAAGGGCAAAGTCATGAAATAATTTCTCATTTTATAATGGGGAATTTATTCAAGTATTTTTTCATTACCATTTATCACAAAGGACACCTTACAATTAAATGCTTTTGTGTGCATATAAGTAGCCCAGAAACCTTTTTAATTCCCACAGAACTAAATATTACATGTATTTTTTAAATTTTGTTTTTACATAGTCTATCAAACATCAGGCTGCAAACATAAATAATAATATCCACAAAGTTAACAGTTTTATGATTGTGTATTTGCAGCAAAAGACCTTTTTCAACAGCATGAAGCTTGCCAAATTAACAAATAACATCTTTAAGCATCTTTGTAGGTGACATGGACAGAGGGATCGAGTCACCCTTAGCAAATTTGCAGAAGGCACCAAGCTGAGTGGTACAGACGACACGCTAGAGGGAAGAAATGCCATCCAGAGGGAACTGAACAGGCTTCAGAGGTGAACGATTGCAGTACTCTTGAAGTTCAACAGGGTCACATGCAAGGTCCTGAACCTGGCTCGTGGCAATCCCAAGTACAAATGCAGATTGGGTAGAGAATGCCTTGAGAGCAGCCCTGAGGAGAAAGGTTTGGGATTGTTGGTTGATGAAAGATTAACACAAGCCAGCAATGAGCATTTGCAGCCCAGAAGGCCAGCTGTACCTTGGATTGCATCAGAGGAAGCATGGTCAACAGGTCAAGGAAGGTGATTTTGCCCCTCTGCTCTGTTCTTGTGAGAGCCTGCCTGGAATACTGCATTCAGCTCTGGGGTCCCTAATACAAGAAAGTCATGGTGCTGTTGGAGCAGGTCCAGAGAAGGGTCAATGAGATAATCAGAGGGCTGGAGAAACTGCCCTGTGGGGACAAGCTAAAAGATCTGGGCCTCTTCAGCTTGGAGAAAAAAAGGCTCCAGAGGGACTTTAAGTACCTGCAGTACCTGAAGTGGGCCAGTGGGAAAGCTGGGAAAGGCCATTTTAAAAGGGCATGTAGAAACAGAACAAGGGAAGTGTCTTCAAAATTGAAGAATATAAACTTAGACTAGATGTTAGGAAGAAATTCTTTCTTGTGAGGGTGGTGAGACACTGGGACAGGGTGCCCAGAGATGCTGTGGATGCCCCCTCCCTGGAAGTACTCAAGGCCAGACTGGATGAGGCTGTGAGCAACTTGGTTTAGTGGGAAGTGTCCCTGCCTATAGCGGGGAGGGTGGGACCAAATGATCTTAAAGGTCCAACCCAACCTGTTCTATGATTCTGTGATTTCAAGTTGTATTTCAGAAAACAGGGCTAAAAAAAGGTTTGTTTTATAGAAACTATTCATACATATTTTTTTTCCTTTGAATTCTCAATACATGGGTTAATTGAAATATACTACCTATTGCAGGACCAAGAGTATATTAGGTACTCCTTGGAGTCATGAATAAGATTTGTTAATAGGTGACATATAATACATTCAGGGAAACATGACAACTTAATTCTCAGCAATTCTGAGAGGTTCTGTACCTCAAAGACTGTTGTCAGTACAAACTCATAATGCACACTCACCCTCACATTCTTGATTACCATTAAAACCAGTCTCATGAAAGTCCTTCATTGCACCTCCATCATTAAAATCATCCAAGAAAAGTATTTTTTGGAGTTTTCTATATAATGTCTCTACTCATAGATCTTTGTTTTATTACTGACCTTAACAACAAACCAACCAACAAACAAAACAGAGCAAGATCATCATCAACAAGAACAACAAAATAAATCTACTTCTGTACTGATTTTTCTTCTTCTACAGTGTATTGGCTGTGCACATGTGTCCATGCCAAGAACTGAATCACTGACATTATTTATAACATAAGCAACCGACATCTTGGCTTGCCTGGGCTGCACTGAATGAAGAGGAATTGTCTTGGGCCGCATATATATAGGTCGCTCCAACAGTAATTCTTCCTGTTTATTTCCATGGAAACTATAGCATTTGTAAAGAGCACAGTAACACTGCCTGGTAGAGCACATTCCCAGCTCCAAAACACTCTTTTTCAACATAGTCACCATCGTCAGCTGTGGATTTTCATCAGTGATGAACAGGAGTTTGCATGCCACACTCATAAACCTGCATCAGTGGAGATGACACACTGTCACAGTTGCCAGTAAAGAAACCCAACACCCAGTGCCTCACTGTGTATGTTGAAATCCAGTGTTTGGTTTCCGTAAACTTCAGTATCAATGAAGGTAAATGCGTGTCTTTTTTTCTGCACAGAGGAATTCAGTATTCCTTCATAGTACTACTTCATAGGCACTTCCACATCAGATGCAATTTTGTCAGACTGCCCCTCTGCTGCCATCTATCATATGGCAACAGAATATAATGGAATATTGATGGGGAGATTCAGCCTCTACTGCCATACTACCAACATCTGCCTCTGACATGGCCAATGCTTCATCTTTATACGGATTCATGGATGGTGGCAAATGCCTTATGGGGGTGGTTGCAGCAGTGGGAACATAATAACTGGCAACGAAGGGGTAAACCTATTTGGGCTGCTGAACTGTGGAAAGACATTGCTGCCCGAATAAGGAACATTGTTGTAAAAGTGCGCCATGTAGATGCACATGTGCCTAAGAGTAAGGCTACTGAAGAACATGAAAATAACCATCAGGTTGATCGAGCTTCCAAAATTGAGGTGGCTCAAATAGACTTGGACTGGCAGAACAAAAGTGAATTATTCCTAGCTCGGTGGGCCCATGAGACTTCAGGTCATCAAGGAAGAGATGTAACATATAAGTGGGCCAGAGACCGAGGGGTGGACTTAACCATGGACGCTATTGCTCAGGTTATTCATGACTGTGAAACATGCGCCATAATTAAACAAGCCAAGAGGATGAAACCTTTTTGGGGGGAAGGGCGATGGCAAAAGTATAAATATGGAGAGGCATGGCAGGTTGATTATATCACCTTGCCACGATCTCGCAGTGGTAAGCATTATGTACTTACCATGGTGGAAGCAACCACCGGGTGGCTCGAAACATACGCAGTACCCCATGCTACCGCCCGAAACACCATATTAGGTTTGGAGAAGCAAATCCTGTAGCGGCATGGCACTCCAGAAAGAATTGAATCAGATAATGGTACTCATTTCAAAAACTCTCTCGTAACCACTTGGGCCAAAAATCATGGCATTGAGTGGATTTACCATATTCCCTATCATGCACCAGCTTCTGGTAAGATTGAACTATTCAACGGGTTGTTGAAAACTATGTTGAAAGCAATGGGTGGCGGAGCATACAAAAATTGGGAGAACCATTTAGCAGAAGCCACCTGGTTGGTCAACACCCGAGGATCTAGTAATCGGGATGGTCCTAACCAACACAGCTCCCTACGTACCATGGAGGGAGATAAGGTTCCTGTAGTACACATAAAGAGCGTGTTGGGAAAAGCAGTTTGGGTCCTTCCAGCATCTGGAAAGGGCAAACCTCTCCGGGGTACTGTTTTTGCCGAGGGACCTGGGTGCACTTGGTGGGTGATGGACAAAAATGGGAATGTCCAATGTGTACCACAAGGAAATTTGATGTTGGGGGAGTGCCGCCAATGATTGCTTGTATATATATAGGTAGAGTCTCAGAATTTTTTTTGTTGTTGTTGTTTGTTTGTTTTTTGTTTTTTGTTTTTTCCTTGGACGAATGTCCAATTAGGTACAAGACTTAAGATAGAGTGGATTAATGTTTGGGAAACACTTTCTATATACCTTAATTAGGCATTCTGTAAGCAAGTTCTCCATCTGGGCTCTATATCGTGCACTGGCCATGCATGTGTAGAGCACACATGGAAAGAAATTTAAGTCAAAAGGAGATCTGCTGTGGTGGTTGAGAAAGGATGAGTGCACCTTGATGTGGGGGACGCCCTACTAGCGCTGCCTTTCTCCTCCACCGCTGATATGTTTTCCTTTTTTTTCTTTTTCTGACATTTTTCTTTTTGCCATTTCCTCGAAATTAATAAATAATAGTAAGTTAGGTTATAGAGTTTTGTTCTCAACCTAGGTATTTGTATGGAATAAACATAAAATTGTTAAGAAAAATAAGGTTGCTGATTACTCACAACCATATATATGAATGTGTATGTGTGTATAAGCATAATGTAATGATGTAGAATAAGGGGTGGAATGTCATGGTTTAATACTTTTGTAATTTTGCTATCAGTATTCCACATCATAACATCATGTAAAGTATGGATAATTCACAGAGGTTCAGCTCGCAGAAGAAGACTACGTTTCCCAGAGGACATCACGGGCATGAGATAAGTCACGGGACAAGGACAGTATATAATCTCACTCCCATGACTGAAATCTCACAATCTCTCGGATCCTCGGAGCGTGGGGTGCCTTTCAGCCGTTTCGCCTAGAGCTTACAGTAGGCCTTTCGGTTTTTGGGACTCACTCTCTCTCTCTCTCTTTTGCTTAATTACAATTATATTGTATTATATTGTATTATCCTGTATTCTGATATAGTATTTAGTAAATAAGTGTGCCTCCTTAGATCGCTACCGCTGTTTTCTTTTCCCATTCCCTTTTCCCCTTCCCTTTTGGGCCAGCTGCCCCCCTGTCACGGGCACAGGTAGATCTTGCTTAACCCGCGACATAAGCCAACAGAATAAAATAGGAGGCATTACTTTCAGAGCACCCCTCACAAAAAATATAATGTATTTAATGTATAGAAGTAACATTTTAATTTTTAATATATTTTATTAAAAATATAAGGCATGAATATATATAGCTGTATGACGGAGACCAGCTGTATTACATACAATAGATATTTTAAAATAAGAAAGCAATAAAGCCACAAAAATAGTGGGATATTTGACCTCGATATTGTGAAACTAAATCAGTAGTCTAGTTCAGTGAAAGTGGTTGCAATTCCTCATGAGTTCTCAAGGTGTTCATCAGAAATTTTTGATGAATTTTTATCTTTCCTGTGCTTCACCTCTGAAAATAGTTGTTCACAAATGTACGTACTGTGATGACATGAATTAGGCATGGCCATGAAGCAAGAGGTGTTTCCTTTGCTAAGACAATACATATAAATGCAGAGTAGAGAGTCATGATCAGATTTTTTTAGCTGAATATCTGATTGAAGCTCTATATATTCCATTTGAAAATTTGCAGGTTGTGTATTTATGCTGATGGAAGTTGGAGTTGTAAATATACCAAAAGATTTAAAATTATTTGGCAATCTTGAAACTGTTCTCAAATTCCTGTATCAGAAAGGAAAATATGAGTTGTTTTTTTTTTTTTATTCATGGGACTGTGTTTAGCCAGTGTATCAAATTATGTCGGCTTATTTGCTATAACTTGAATTGGCACTGCACTGCACCCCAGGCCCATGTTTCAGCCCAGATAGGACTAACAGAGCACTGATGTTCAATTAATGCTCAGCTATTGGTGCACGCCTGCACTCAGGACCAGGCCAGGCCACTCACGGGGGCAGTGGTTGGACTGTATTTGAAGCTGTGCTGGGCTGCATTTGACCCACAGGCCATGAGCTGGACATGCCTGAGTTATAACACAAAAAAACAGTGATATATTTTCTTTTGCTTACTGGAGAAGCACATAAGACATACTATATAAAAGCATCTCCTGTGGGAGGATCTTAAGAGGCCTTAATCAGGTCTACACCTTTACAGCCCCAGTCAGTCACAGACATTTACAGATTAGTCAGGAGTCAATCTAAATTACAGTTCAGCAATAGTTTTGTTCTTTAGCTGTGACTGTTCCCACTGTGTGCAAGCATCATAAATCTTTCTGTCATTATTTTTTTTTTTCTCTAATTGCTTTTCTCAACCCAGGCTTCTACGAGACGAACGCTTAATTCCTGCCAGGCTGATCCAAATCTGAACCCTGTAAATGTCTTAGGATTAAAGAGGGAACCAGTCATGCTAAAGACTGAGACATAGGAAAAGCAGAGGTCTGTATGTTGGATGAGAGAGAAGAATCCATCTGTTTGTGGCTATGTCTGCATCTGTGGGGGGAAACTAAGGAAGAATGTAAGTACCACTTCCTACCACACGCTCTGATATCACAGTACTTTACAGCCTGAAGTCTTGTAAAATTTTTTGATGGACTGTGTGGAAATTTATCCCACTGAGTAACCCATCCATGTCATATTCTAACCCTTATGTTTGTAACCTATGTACCTATTACCTTATCTAACCTATTTCTGCTACCTCCCATCTGCCTTTACTTTCAAGCTTGTAATTTACATTGTGCTTGTGTCACCACCCAGATTCTGCCTCGTGACAGTGAACAGGAAAGATTGCTTTCTGTAAAGATACCACAACCCTAGTGACCCTAAACAGCACTGGGGCAAGCACATTCAGAAGTACCAGCAGTTCTGTATGTACCGTGTTGCTCTAAGTATTCCTCTTGATCATTAGAATAAGAAAATATATAATTTGGAAACTTGTGGTTGTAGTATGTCATTCTGAAAGTAACGCCTCCTATTTATTTCCACAGAAACTACAACAGATACAGACAGCACAACAGCACTATTTGATAGAGCGAATTCTTAGCTACAGAACACTGTTTTTCAACATAGTCACTGCCATTAGCTGAGCATTTTCATCAGTGATGGGCGAGAGCCTGCATGCTGTTCTTACAAAAATCTGCTGAAATGTACCACCCACCACCTCACTGTGCACATATCTACAGTCTGATCTCCGTAAACATTCAGCAAATACAGAGGAATGTCAGTGGGTGCCGTTTTAACTTCACAAAGGAATTTATGTCCACACTTAGGCACTTCTATGTCAGATGTTGTTTTGTCAGACTGCCCCTCTGCTGCCATCTGTTGCATGGCAGCAAAATACAATGGAATATAGGTGGGAAGGTTCAACCTCTACTGTTATACAACCAACATCCACCTCTGATGTAATGAATCTGTGTAATAAATTCAGAGGCATAATAAATTCAGAGGTTTTCATAGCAGCTCTCATAATTCCCGTTACAACAAGCAATCTTCTGTATTGTATGCTAACTGCACACACAATCAGATGTATTTGCAATGTATCTGTTTAATGTATCTTTGTCTGTGCAAGACAAGGAACAATGGACTAAGCTTGTTCTCAACACTGAAATTAATAGGCATATAAATTCTTTGGAACATTACTAAAGTAAACACCATGTTACCTACTTGAGGAGCCTGAGCAAAAATATGGAGAATGATGCAGAATGTAGAGTTTATCCTAATCTACTAACCTATTTCCATCGTTGGCGTGTAGTGTATCTCTATTACTTCAGATAAATGCCCTGTTTCACTTTAGAGAATCACATATGCTTTGTAAATACTACAGTGTAAATCATAGTAATGCTTCTACTTTGTTGGTAAGCTGTAACATCTAATGAATGAAAAACAGAATGTAATTAACAAGAAACGCATTTTTCCACACAGGAACAGAGGTGGGTGGGCTTTCAAGTAGCATGGGGGAAGAATGCTGTGCCCCATTTGCATCCCAAGCACGGGCAAAGGTTCACCCCACAGAGCAGCAGATTTTCTTCTAAGAAAGTACGGAAGCTTCTCTAGCCAGGCTTCCTGGCCGGCTTCATCTTATTCTGTGTAACCAGGTCTCTCCTGTTTCACAGCTGCTGCCCTGGAGCAGCAGGGTGCTGTGTACCCCACACAGTCTGTGGCTGCAGGAAGCATAAAACCCGTCTTCGCCCACACAAAGCCAGATTTAGAGGGGGATATGTCCAGATGCTTCTCCCAGGGAAGCTAACAGAAAAGAAAGAAAGAGTCACCTCTGCTTGCCCTCCTGCGTTCTTTGTGTTGTCCTCCCACAAATGTATTTCCTGAGTTTCACCCACACCAGAAACAGCTTTCCCATTCTCCTAGCTCAATTCCAGTTTCTTATTAAGCCTGTCTTCTATATCCACATTTTTTCAGTACATTTACAACAGGAAGACACTTCCATTTACAAATCTCTATGAAACATAGCATTTATAAGGAGTTAAAATAGCTTAATGTTTGTATTATATGTGTGTGACACAGATTTGAAGAGACCTTGTTTTTCTTAGTTCTCTAATATTTCAACCCATCTTCTCTCCATTTCATTTCTAATTCTGTCACAGTGTGTTGATTGCAAAGTGCTTGTGGAATGAACCTGCTTTTTGCATTTACATGTGTTAAAAAAGCTGGGTAGAAACAATAGCATCCTTTGACTATAGTGTGACTAAAATTGAACCCTTAGCTTTTAAAATGAAACTACTTCCTCATTTTAAGTGACACGAGTGATTTAATCTTGTCCAGATGTGGTGCATGCAGTTTGGACTTACAAATCCAAACATTCATCTTGATCTTTTTCTGTATTATTGACAGGCATTTCTCTTTGTTTAGAGGTATTGTAGTTTGCAGATTTAGTCTTTGTACAAATAAAATAGTATTAAATTTGCTGGAGAGTCTACCATGTCATTTCCATATCCTCTCAAGTCCTAGAAACCCAGATGAAGGTAAGCATCATTTAATTTTCATGTGTAGTGTAAGTTAAGAAAGTAAGAAAGTATCCGAACTATCCCACAGAAATTACAGAAATTACACTGAAATCATACAAACTTGCCTTGCCAGACTTCATGAAGTTTATTAGATTGTCTGAAAAAAACATTTCAGGTCACTCTTATACCGAAGTAAAAAAAATACATTTTCTCAATACAGCTTGGAAAGGAAAAGCAGAAACTAAGACAAAAAAAAAAAAAAAAAAGAAAAATAAATTTCAGTAAGGAGTACAGAATTTTCAGCTGTGGACTGCAATGTAACATTCTAATGCAAAAATAAACAAAAGAATTTCCACAGAGGTGTAGACAAATAGTAGCAATGCTCTGCTGTGCTTCTTTTTGTTTCACGTGGGAAAGGAACATCAACAGAGCATTTACAGGCATCTGAATCTACTTACAAATGTAAATAAACACCAGCCATAAATAAAACAGTAACTGCATTGTTCATGCTGTCTTTTGAAATCTGATGTTATGCTTCTTATTCTAACAAATAAAGCATTATAGTATGTAGTTTATTAAAAGCATTAGAAAGGGATCTGTTCTGATTTGATGTTTGTCTGAGAGTAATGATCCAAAGCTGAGCAAAGATAACCTATGAACCTTACCTTACAGATAGAGACTTAAATCATGAAATCATAAGATCAGAAAAGCATTGGAGGAGAGTGGTGTAACTGAATGTAACAGTACTCACTTCAACAAATTTGGGCCAAAACTGTAGCTGCCCTAGCCCAGGAAATTTCTTTTAGCTTGAAAGAGGAAACCTCGATTTACAAAGGAAATTCACTTTCCAAATATGTTTGATTCAAAAACCCCTTGAGGGGTCCAGATTAGAAATCTAAAAAAAAAAAAAAAAAAAAAAAAAAAAGGATACTCAGACACAAGTTATTTCTTTCCCATTAAAAAATAATTTTTTTGGATCTCATTTAAAGTCCCTTTATGAAGAATCTTTCCTTATCTCATGGGTGCTCAACTTTTGGCTTGCCTGGGTCACATTTATTGAATAGAATTTGTCTTGGATGAAGTATGTAGGTCAATACAAAAATAATGCTTGCCATTTCCATGGAAATGGCAACAGACACAAAGAGCATAATAACAGTATTTGATAAAAGATATGGGAAATGACTGATCTGTTAGACCTCAGTGCCATGGAAGATTATAGAGCAGATCATCCTGAGTGTGATCACACCTCATCTGTGGGATCAGCGAGGGATCAAGCCCAGCCAGCATGGGTTCATGAAAGGCAGGTCCTACCTCATCAAACTCATCTCCTATGACCAGGTGACCCACCTTTTGAGTGAGGGAAAGGCTGTTGACATAGTCTGTCTATACTTCAGCAAACCTGTGACTCTGCCTTCCCTAGTATTCTCCTGGAGAAGCTGTCAGCCTGTGGCTTGGACAGGTATGCTCTTTGCTGGATAAATTACTGGCTGCAGGGCTGTGTCCAGAGAGTGGTGATAAAAGGAGTTAAATCCAGCTAGCGACCGGTCATGAGTGGTGTTGCCCAGGGGTCAGCACTGGGGCCTGTCCTCTTCAATATCTTTATTGATGACCAGGATGAGGAGGTTGAGTGCAATCTCAGTTACCCTGCAGATGACACAGAGTTGAGCAGAAGTATTGATCTGCCTGATGGTAGGAAGACCCTACAGAAGA
Source organism: Perdix hodgsoniae (assembly GCA_035772895.1). Taxonomy (NCBI): domain Eukaryota; kingdom Metazoa; phylum Chordata; class Aves; order Galliformes; family Phasianidae; genus Perdix; species Perdix hodgsoniae. Next base: position 1,977,293 of record JAPSGF010000081.1, on the reverse strand, counting down.
CTTGGGTAGGCTGGATCACTGGTCTGAGGCCAGTGGGTTGAATTTCATCAAGACCATATGCCAGGTCCTGCTTTTTGATCACAGCAGTTTTGTGCAACAGGACAGGACTGGAAAGCTGCACGACTCAAAAATGGTCTCAGGGTGTTCATCTATGCTTGACTGAACATGATCTTTCAGCCTGCCCAGGTGGTCAAGAAGGTCAGTAGCACCCTGGCTTACATCAGAAATTGTGCAGCCACCAGGAGTAGGGAGCTGGTCATCCTCCTGCACTCAGTTCTGGTGAGGACAATCTTTGAGTACTGTGTTCAGTTTTGAACTCGTCACTACATGAAAGACATTGAGACCCTGGAATGCACCCAGAGAAGAGCAATAAAGCTGGTGAAGAGTCTAGAACACAAGTCTTATGAGGAGCAGCAGAGGGAACTGGGATTGTATAGTCTGGAGAAGAGGAGTCTCAGAGAAGAAGTTATCATTCTCTTCAACTGTCTGAAAGCAGGCTGTGGTGAGGTGGGGGTTGTCCTTTTATCCTAACTCACTAGCAATAGAGTAAGAGGTAATGGCCTTTATTTGCACCAGTGGAGGTTCAGGTTGAGAGAATTTCGTCTCAGAAAGAGTGGTGAGGCCTTGGAACAGGTTTTCCTGGGAAGTGGTGGAGTCACTGCCCCTGGAGGGGTTTGAGAAAAGTGTAAGCACAGTACTTAGGGACATGGTTTAGTGTGTAATACCGATGTTTGGTGGACAGCTGGACTAGGTGATCTTAGAGGTCTGTTCAAACCTTAGGGATTCTGTGATTCTAAAGACATCACGAAAAGAAAGAAAAATGTGATATCTTGAATTGTTGAGGAAAAATGTTGATCTCAACATTTGTCTAAAAAGCAGTGGAAGAGTTCACTAAAAGAGAAGTTCAGTCTGTCTTGTTAAACATTTACTTTCTTCCTTCCCCCATGAGGAAATTAGAGTTTTATCAAAGTTACTCTATGATTTAGGATATTGGATCACTCCAGCAGTGCAGTCATCACATTGACATGCTACAAGATTGAAATAGGAAATAATATGTATAAAAGTTTTAATACTGAGGATATAACTTCTACAGAGAAATATGGATCTTATGTCATTTCTCTTTCATTCTTTGACATTGCCTTTAGTATTACTATATACTACTTTTTTAGAAGATTGACTTCATGTCAATCTGAGAATTATACTCTGTGGCATGAGTTTTCTGATAAGCAATTTGATACCTAAATCAAAGTTCAATAATATCCTAAGCCTCAAAACTACGACATTCATATCTAAACTCAGTAGACCACACCCTTCTGTATTCATAAAGCATTTCTGAACCCACGCCATACTCCAGAACATCCAAAATAGAATTTATGGTGTGAATTCCCGCTCAAAATGAAGAGATTCATTCCTTTTGCTGAAAGTTTTCTACTCCTCCAGATTCTTCTCTCTCTAAGCTCTCCTCTGTATGTAAAATTCCTCTTCATTTCTGAACAGAGACAAAATTATTTCTAATTTTTTCTGTCTTTTCCACGGTAAGGAGACTGTCCACAAGATTATGCTACACCTAGCCTGCTGTTTTGGAGCTGGTAACTACGTTCTTCAGTGGCAGAAGGAAAAATTCCTCATTTACATGCAATACATTTCTCTCCACTAGAAGTCAGTGCAGCCTGCCCATCGCCACAATAATTCAGAAGCTCACCTGACCCTTCCTATCTATAACACCACCTGATTATTTTTTTTCTGGAGGATTACCTATAGTATCTCACTCAAGACCTGTTAATGAACACATAATCTGATAACCATAGAAGTAAAATAGTTAACTGCTTATTCAAAACAATCCACCCCAAATTTCAGTTATGTTTTCAATAATTTGCTACAATTTCTTGATGAAGACAGGCACCTAACTTGTAGCAATTCAACAACATATCACAACGTATAAGCAATACTCTGAGAGTATAACCAAAGCTTCACTGTACTGCTCAGTGACAAAAGCAGAGTTAAGGTCACCTGCAGCAAGGTCTAAAACTGACATTTCTGAAATGGCACTGGATGAATAAGTATTATGAATAAAATGAACAGAAAAGGGAGAATGGAAGGAGAGTGAAGGACTAGCAGAGAAATAGGAAAAAGGCAAAGAAAATGAGAAGATACAGAGCTTGTTAACATCTCTCCACATACTGATGGAGAGTTCCTTGATCATTCAGTTACCAGCTGCTCAGGCACAGATCTTTTTCAAGAGAACGGCTGCTATCTGTCAAAACAGATTCTGCCAAAGTGGGAGAAGTATAGAAACAAAGACTGCTTTTTATTTTTATGGTAATCCTATCGATCTCTGAACAGCATTCAGAAGCTCTGCCTGTCATGACCATTTCAGTTCATGGCTCACAACTGAGTTATCAACAAATACTGAAAAGGTTACTGAAAAGGTCCGATAGGGTTTTACACAGCAACAGTCATTGACAGAGGAACTTTTTGTTCATATTGTATTTTGCTAGAAAAAAATAATCATTCAACCATTACTTTCACAGTAAATCTTTTAACATATTAAGGACTTGGTATTAGAACAGGGGTAAAAGAAGGATGTTGCAGTTGCAAAAATTGCAAAAGGTGACTGAAATATTGCACATTTCATTTGTAAGAGGAAGGCAGAAAGATATTTACTGATACAAGTAGATGGTAACTTGAGTAATGATAACAGTGACTTAACAAGATTCAAAATTGCTAGATATCCTTGACTGTTTGCTACAAAAACAATAGGGGGTGCATAATGAATCTAAAATCAAATCTTATCAAAGCTAGTATAGCTTAAAAACAATAAATCACTTATCAAGGATGTGTTGGCAAGGCATCACCACATCTTGGGTGATCTCACCTTGAGAGGTGCCAACAGTGTATGCTTGCAGCCTGGGAGGCCAGCTGCATCCTTGCCTGCATCAGAAGATGAGTGCCCAGCAGGAAGAGAGATTTGATTGTCCCATGATACTCTGTCCTTGTGAGGCCCCATCTGGAGTACTGAGTCCAGACCTTGAGGTTCCCAAGAAAGATGTGGAGATGCTAGATCATATCCAGAGGAGTTCCACAAAGATCAGAGGGCTGGAGTACCTATTCTATGAAGAAATGTTAAAGAAAGCTTATAAATATTTAAGAGAGCAAGCTTTTACATTGTCTGATAGCGATAGGGAAAAGGGGAATGTTATAATCTAAAGGAAGGGAGGCTTAGGTTAGATATTAGGAGGAAATTCTTTACTCAGAGGGCAGTGGGGCACTGGAACAGGTTGCCCAGAGAAGTTTTGGATGTCTTTTCCCTGGGGATGTTCAAAGTCAGGTTGGAGCCTGGGAGGACGGTAGGATGGCAACCCTATTCATGTCAGGGGGGTTGGAACAAGGTAGCATTTCCAATCAAAGCCAATCTATGATTCTATTCCTCTATGAATCTAAATATCAGAATATTATTCCTCTGACTTGAAGAGAGAAGAGATGACACCACAGAGTTAACTTTTAAGAATATCTTGTAACTATCTGTGCCAGTTTCAGAGCAGTCTGTCACCTGAGCAGCATTCAACACTAACACAGTTATGATATGCAACTGGATAGAAAATCCTTAGATAGTTTGGAGTAAGGATCCTTTCTGAGACATTCAAACTCTGATAATTCCAGAATCAAAGAATCAAAGAATCAAAGAATAGGGTTTAGAAGAGACTTCTAGAGATCACACACTCCATCTCCCTGCTAAAAGCAGGTTCCTTACAGTAGCAAGCACAGTAAAGCATTCCAGTGAGTCTTGAGTATCTCTGGAGAAGGAGACTGCAGCCTCTGGGCAAATTATTTCGTTTGTTTCTCAGTAACAATAAAGTTTTTTCTCACTCTTTTATGGAAGTTGACTTCAGTGAAGCAATTAAAAAGATGTCCAGCACTTTTCCTGGGAACCCACAGTTAAGGTGTTGGACATCCAGAACATTAGAGACTAGCTGCACAGCTGATTGTGTGGTTCAAAGGTGAAGGACTGCACCTTTCTTAAAGATGGGAAGACCTAATCTACCTGTCCATCTGATGTAACCAATCAACACTAGTTCTGTGAAACAATTCAGCAACAAGAACTCAGTTCTGACTTACGTCATTTGTAGATTAAAGATTCAAAAAACAAAAACGAACAAAAAAAGCACCTGTACTTATTAAAAATACTGTTTTAAATAACACAGAAAAAAAAAAATTTAATCTGTTAAAGAATAGAAAATGATCATCTTTTTAACCTCATTACAGTCACTCTTTCCATGCGCATTGAAGTTTGATGATTGACTATTAATATTTTTATTTGAAATTTTATTGGGTCGTTGGCGGCAGGGGAGAGCAGACAGAGAAGAGATGCAAGGAAATTACCTGTCATTCAGTAAATGTGATTATCTCATGTAGTTTGTTTTTTCAACCTGATCACAGTTTGAAAAGAAAACATCATATGTCTTATGCAGCCAGTTAAACACAATGGAAATGTGTCAGAAATGTCAAAGAGGAGAGTTCACCTTCCATCCATTGAGAATATTATTCTAAGAAGTATGCATAATGAATGTACTCATTAAAAACACAATCCATGAGCAATAAACAGAACTGAAAAGATCATATTTGTCAGATAATATGATGTCAAAAAAATAAATAAAGTTCAACTTGTTACTGCCTTTGTACATCTCCCAGCTTTATTACCTAGCTTCTTGAGAGTCCATATTATATGTCTGCAGCATCTCACATATACTGACACACTTTAATTTGCATTCATTTATTTTTCTTGTAACTTGGAAGGCACATCTTTTAGCTAAGATGATGGATGTCTTTTGAACAGTGACGTGCTGTGTAAGGTTATGAAATACTCAATCCCTGTGTCTTGAAGACACCCTGATGACAAATGTCTTTAATCACATCAGCTAGTACATTTCACAGTTCAAGTCAAAACTACTTGGTTATCTTCTTGTGATCAGTTAATCTTGCTTTCCTCAATCTTACTCTTTTCAATTCTGTGTTTTTTCTTAAATATGTATTTTAAATTTTGACCTGAAATGATTTAGTTTGTTTTCAGCATAGAAACATGTAAGAGTCTCTTAACACTTTGAAAAATTGTGTATATAGGAAAAAAATGGAATAGAAACAAATCTCCGAGATTAATGCACACGTCTGGTGTTCAGTACTTTTTATCTTCCTGGATGTTATCTCACAAACTTGTTTGGTCGTATAAGAATACTGGTCTGCTGGAATTTTCTTAGCTAGTAATGACTTTGAAAACCATGTCACAGACAAAACTATATGTTCTGATTTCATACTGAAGATCAATAAGTGGTTTTTAACTGCAAATAAATATCTCACTTGATTTAATGCTTGATATTTTATTTTAAATGCCTTCAAATTTGATTTGTTTCTTTCATATGCTGTCTCCTCAACTTAGATAAAATGCTTTTCTTAGGCTGTTCTTTCTATTTTACTCTACAAGAATTTGTGAAGTGTCTTTGAATATCACTGTTCATTTCTTACATTCACCAAGTTCAGAACTCTATTATCACTGTTGAAATTCCCACTCACTTTCTTGGCTTCTTGAAATATTATCTGCTTGGCTTCCTTCAAAGCTTCCATTTACTTCCTTCTGCAATCTCTTATTTTTTTCACGGTGTTATAATGTTTTAAACCCTACGTTGTTTCTGTTTGTATCAAATCACCATTATTCGAGTTATTATCTTTTCATCAAAAGTAATTTAATTCACCAGTTCTCTTTTCTATATATGAACTACATAGAACTATATGGACCATGTTGTTTTTGATAGAGTAAGGGAAACACACCTGTTGTAATCAATGAACAAAGCCACTGGTCATATTATAAAGGTGTACTGGATAGTCAGATTTAATTATACGCCTATATGAAAAATGGCTGGGATCTCCCAGAGAGAATCCAGCAAAGGGGCACAAAAGATGATGAGGGGCCTGGAGCACTGTGCCCTTGCATCCAGGAAGCAAAACAGTATCCTGAGCTGTATCAATAGAAGGGTTGTCTCTCTTTACTCTGCCCTCTTGAGGTCTCATCTGAGGTACTGCATCTAGGCCTGGGGACCCCAATTCAATTAAGATACGGAACTTCTGGAATGGGTTCAGAGGAGGACCACAAAGATGATCAGAGTTTTGATAGACAGTTGAACAGGGTGCCCAGAGAGTCTGCGCTTGGCCTATCCTTGGGGGTGTTCAAGGTCAGGTTGAGCGGAGCCCTAAGCAACCTGATCTACTGTCTGATGTAGTGGTTTGCAATCCTGCCCATGACAGGAAAATTGGCCCAAGGTAATCTTTGGGGTCACTTCCAACCTAAGCCATTCTATGGCTCTATGAATATTAAATGTTAGGTCTGATTTTTAATTAATAAAAAAATATCAACTACCATGTTTTAGCTTTCCCAAGATCAAGTGCATAAGAAATACACAGCTCATTTTTAAGGCTTTTTCACTTTCACAGTGTTTTCACGCATGGGGTTTTTTGCCTTTTACCATGATATCTGTATTATTACTGTCTGATAACTTTATATTTCACCCACAGTAATACTTACAGAAAAGAATGATTATGTTGAAGTTTAGGTCTAAAATCCATTGAGTAATATGTGGTAAATCAGCAGCTTCATTGTATACTTGACAGAAAATATAGAGTATGTGACTGAACAGCTCTTTTGTCCTTGTAGAAACATTGTACTGAAGCCACAGTGGAGAATACTTATTCTTATACAACAAAACAAAGTATTTTCATAGAAAGATAGGTTTGCTGAGCATACAAATTCACTCACATGCATTATAGCAAGTTAACTCGTAGTGGGAGCTGAGCAAGATCAAGAATTTCTTTTTAATTTTGTGGATGACAGACAGACAGATATCTTCAAACATTCAATTACAGAAAATTTATTTTTTTCAAAATTTTTTTTTTTCTTTTTTTTTTTTACAAGAAGTATCACTGAGGACTAGAATTCATCAAAATAAATTTGGATTTGGGATAGAACAGCATACAAAATCACAATAAGAAGTTGCATTTTCTTATTTTATTCTCAGTCTGGCAGCTAGAGCCTTATCTCGAGGCTTATTCCTTTTAGTTGAAAGCTTCTTAAGCTGGAAGCTCATATTCCAGCCCTCTGTCAGCCTGTTTCTCATGTTACCTGGTGATAAGCAATTACTGACACATTATAGAATCATAGGATCACAGAATCCTTAGAGTTGGAAAGAACAACTAGTCAACTAGTCCAACTCTCCTGCAGTGAACCAGAGCATCCACAGCCAGATCAGGTTGCTCAGAGGCTGGCCTAACCTGGACTTGAAAGTCTCCAGGAACAAGGCATCCATCACATCTTTGGGCAGCCAATTACCTCACCCCAAAGAGAATGGAGTTACCTTGATGTCCCTCGTTCTCTGGACATGAAAGTGGGGATTGTTGGTATCTACATTTCCAACCTACACTTCATAAAAATAACTCCACCTCATATCAAAGTTGATGTTGGCATGGGAAGAAATAAGACTTTAGAATCCCCAAAAAGTTTTCTCTCAAGCAGAGAAGTAAATCCAGGTAACATTAATCCTTTAACACTCCCTCACAAACTGACCTTTAGCTGAGTTTCAACAGAATTAGATGAGATATACCAGCCACTTTAAGCTACTTGAAAAAAAAAGTTGAAGGACTATGAATTATTAAAAGGGACCTCAATTCTTGATCATGACTCTTCCAGATCAAAAAGACATAAGCATCAACAGATTTTACATTTTATATCAAGAAGGTGGGATTCAAATACAAAAATAACAAAAAAAAGAGCATGCTTTTTAAAAAAGTAATTGCAACTAAGTATTAAGAACCTTTCAGGGGTGATCATTTCAGAATGTTATTTTGCTATATTGCTGTCATTCGTATTCAGATTTACCATAAGTTTTTTTTTTCATTCTTAAATATTTGAACATATTGTAACTTTAAGAAGTATTTGTGAACTCCAGACTTAGTTATTTCATTGAATTTTCTTTCAAGTTTTTGTTTTTTCTAGGGAATTTAATTGAAATACAATGAAACAAAAGAATCATTTAAAAGTGTTGTGACTGTTTACGTTTGTTCTTATTTTCCATTTGATTAAAATGGTTAACCAATGAAATCAAATTACTGTTGTGCTGGTTATAAAAATGATGTATCAAAAATTAAAGTGCAGCATATATTTTATAAATAGTAATAGTGCAATCTACTACTATGACCTTTTCAATATTCTGACATATGATTTATATCCTATTCCTGTCCTTCCAGTGAGGAAGAAGAATTGGTGAGCACTCAACATGCATAGCTGAATGTAAGATCAATCATCAGAAATAATAGGTCTAAAAGTGCAATTACAAGCTCCTACTTCAAACATAAACATGAAGGAAAACAAACAGAAAAACAACAACAACAACAAAAAGTCTTTTCCAGTGGAAAATACAAACAATCATACGTTTTGATGTATTTTTTCTTTCATTGTAAGAATAAAGTATTAATAAATGACTTCCTTACTGTATTGTTTCACTTCACTGCAACAAGTGATTTATAATTAGTTAGAATTATAGCACTGAGAGTGCATCAGGATCGATTGCTTGTGTCAAAAATTTATGCTTTAAAGTCTAAGATTTGATTCCCAGCACCTGCAGCCCCGCCAGAATCAAAGCAGCTAATTATACTGATTATCACATCTAACACAGTCGATGCCAGAACTCCAATGATCCATCAAGAGGTCTATCACTATATAAGTTTTAATTTCCCAACAGTGTTTGCTGTGACTGCAGATACTTTCTTTATGGCTGATTGGTTTGCTTTAAGTGTTCATTCATATCAAAGGGAAATATTGCACAAAAATAGTATATCTTATTTTTATTGAAAATATTATAGGTTGGTGGGACTGCCATGGCGAGAGCTTGCACAACACAATTAAAAGATAATTTACTTACGTAAAAATTGAAGGAAGGAAGGAAGGAAGGAAGGAAGGAAGGAAGGAAGGAAGGAAGGAAGGAAGGAAGGAAGGAAGGAAGGAAGGAAGGAAGGAAGGAAGG
>JAPSGF010000081.1:1936955-1948231 GCA_035772895.1 Perdix hodgsoniae | reverse complement strand
GTAAATGTTTGTGAAGAAAAAAACAACTACTGTAACAGTTATGAAAACTCAGTGAAATGCAAAGCCTGTCTTAACTCAAGCAGCATACATTTTGTTAATAAATAGGTTAATAAAAGCATTCAATTTTGCATTTTACAACAATAATGGACTAATATGTATAAGTACATGTTATTAGGAAAAAATATGTATTTTAATGAGAAGTTTGTCATCATCTTTCCATGGAACTTCCAGTGTTCCAATTTGTGATTATTGTCTCTTGATCTGTTGTTGTCCACCACTGAAAAGAACTTTACTCCTGCACTTTAGATAGTTACAAATATGAATGAGGTCTTCTTTCAGTCTTCCGTTCTCCAGGCTTAATAGTGAAAGGTGTCCCAGTTTTTCCTTGAATGGGAGATGCTCTAGGTCATTTTTACCTCTGGTCCTGTCCATTGGACTCTCTCTAGAAGTTCCCTATCTTTCTTGAACCGAAGAGCCCAGAACTGGACACAGTACTCCAGGTATGACATCAGCAGGTTGGAGTAGAGGAGGATCACCTCTCTTGACCTGCTGGCCACGTTCTTTTTAATGCACTCCAGGATATCATTGGCCACCAGGGCACACTGTTGGTTCGTGGCCAATATGTTGTTCACCAGGACACTTAATTTCTTCTCCACAGAGTTCTGCCTATAACTTGTACTGATGCACATAGTTATTTATCCCCAGGGGCAGGACTCCACACTTGTTAGTCAAAGTTGAACCTCACAAGGTTCATTTCAGCCCAACTCTCCAGGCTGTTCAGGTCTCACTGAATGGAAGCACAGTCTTCTGGTGTTTCAGACACTCCTCTCAGTTTCATATCATTAGCAAACTTGCTGCAGGTACACTCTGTCCCTTCATCCATTAAGATATTAAGTAAGACCAGACACAGCACAGGCCCTTGGTAGACACTGCTAGCTATAACCCTCCAACTAGACTCTGATCACAATGTTCTGAGCTCTGCCACCCAGTTCTCAATCCACCTCATTGTTTGCTTTTCTATCCCACACTCACCAAGCTTCATTACAAGGATGTTATGGGAGACATTGTCAAAAGCCTTGCTGAAGTCAAGGTATCAACATCCATTTCTCTCCCTTCATCTGTGCACCATGTCGTGATATTGTAGAAGCCTACTAGATTGGTCAATTGTGATTTCCCCATGTTGACTTTTCCTGATAATCTTCTCTTCTGCTTGCTTGGAGACAACATCCAGAATAAGCAGTTTCATCACTTTCCCAAGGTGGAAGATGAGGCTGTCTGGACTGGAATTATCTGGATCCTCCTTTTTAAAGTGATACTGTTTTTCCTCCAGCCTTCAGGCATCTCTCCCATTCTCCATGAACTTTGGAAGGGGATAGAGAGCAGCTGAGCAATCGCTTCTGCCAGTTCTCTCAGCTCTTGCAGATACATCCTATTAGGGCTCGTGGATTTGTATTTGCCTACACTATCTATGATCAGATCCTCTTCGAGCAACGGGAATTCTTCCTTTCTCCAGACTTCCTCTCTTCCCTTTAGGGTTCCCAAGGGATGGTCTTAACAGTAAAGACTGAAAATAGAAGGCATTCAGTCTCCCTACATTCTCAGCATCCCCTGTTTCACTTCAATCTTCAATCAGCAGCAGACTCACATTCTTCCTGGTCCTCCTTTTGCTGTTAAAATAGTTAAAGAAGCATTTATCGTTGTTCTTGACCTACTTTGCTAGATTTAATTCCCAGTGGATTTTAGCCTTCCTTGTCACATTTCTGCATGCCCTGACAATGTTCTTACATTCCTCCCAATTTGCCAGCCTTTTTTTCTATGTTCCTTAGATATCCTTCTTCCATTTGAGTTATTCCACGAGCTTCTTTCTTGTCAACACATGTGACTGTGAAGCAATGGTATTATAGGTCTCATAAAACTTTGATGTTTTTTGATGTTAGAAATTTATTTTTTTTTTTATCAGGACAAATTATATTTGTCATGACTTCCTTACACTGGTAAATAAGGTAGCTATCAGTAAATGGATTTGATATTTTTGCGGTCAGATTTGCTACCACATAACTGGCTTTTGTAATAGCATTAATTTGAGTTGTAATTTAAAAAAAATAAATTGTTGATGTGACTTTTTTCACTTTAACAATTTTGTCTTTAAGAAAAATCCATTGATATGCCAAATTTTCATCATGTTTTTGTGTGTGTCTTTTCAATTTGCGATCCTTGAAAAATGACATGATTAAGAACAGTGCCCTTATTATTTGTCTTGACAAAAATGTAGTCATATGTCATTTTTTCAGTCAATGCTTTTCATTCATGACTTTTGTTTTTTGGGGTCCTGTTTTCTTTTGAGAAAACATAATTGAAATTTTAGTGTCAGAAAATGCTGTTTTACTCCCCAAGAGACACAAACATATGTAATATGGAATACAGCAGGTTATGATTTGACTGAATGTGTGTGGCAGGAGCTAGAGGTGGCGTTAGCACTGCACTACAATCACTCCTTATCATGATTTCAGCTGAAATAATGTTATTGCTGAGCCCACAAGTGCATCTGGGTCTGGGCTGGACCACTGAGCAGGGAATAGTTCCCACCATAATGGTGCAGCAATGAGGCATGTGTTGCATGTGGCCCATGAGCTGTGAGTTGGACAAGTTTGCTCTAATCCATGGGATGACCCTCATGCAAGTCCTTTGTCAGAGGTAACTACTCCAACAGCCACTACATGTACTTCTAAAAAATAGTAGATGATTATAACAAGACTAACAGCTTTCACTCTTACTTTTCATCCTATTTTTTAATTCATATTGGCTAACCAGTGCTTTGGAATGGACACAAGAGAATGATCTGCTTTTTTCTTTAGTAGGAACGAAGGGTAAAATATTATGGGTAGGTCTTACATCTCAGCTAAAACAATCCTTTTTATATGCACACAAAGCATAAATATTCCCATGTTTCAACACAGAGTGTGGTAAAAGTAATTATTAATCTATTCTACAAGCTCAGTTTCAACAGTTTGTAAATGTATATTAATATTTAGCTTCAAAATGTTGCCTTTTAAAAATACAAAACTAGTTTGATCACACTTTATTATCTGGATTCTAAAGGTGTCTTTTGTATCTAAAGCCTCTGAGTATAATCGAATCACAGAGTCAATCCGTGTTTTTGGTTCTCACCTGAGGCACCTAGTCCTGACATCATTTAGAACCTGAATTTGCACTGACTGGGATTTTGTTGATCAAATTGCCAACTGGAGAACAGGCTAAGAGGTTTTGGTGTCTTCAGCCATCACTTCAATTGACTGAACATAAATCTGACTCACAAGCTCATCTTTGGAGAAAGAATGCCAATATGTGTGTGGCAACCTCCTATCTGTGCTATTTTTCACTCATACCATTTGTCAGGATATATTTCTTTCAAACAAAACTCTAGTATTTACATTTTATGATTTCCTTGTATTTGTTATGTCCTTTAGATGAATTTACCATTAGATCAATTACAAACATGTATTACATACTTACATTACAATTTTTTCCTATATAGGTAGTCTTGAATCTAATTTTGAGCTTAATTGTACTGATAATAATTTGCTCAAATCAATGAAATTTTGTTTTTAATACTGCCTCAAATGAAGTGAGCATCTGGAAGTGATTTTTTAATGATAGAAAGATGGATTATGTCATAACATGTGGATAAAACAAATAATAAATAAAAAGAGAGTGTAAGTAAAAAAAAATGTATAAAACTATGTATGAAAAACTGTAGTTTTTTATCCAGAGTTCTGAATATGGAAGAAGACAAAACACAGAGGTGATGCAGGTTGCCCAAGGAGGCTGTGGATGCCCCATCCCTGCAGGCATTCAAGGCCAGGCTGGATGTGGATCTGGGCAGCCTGGTCTGGTGGTTGGCGACCCTGCACATAGCAGGGGGTTGGAACTGTATGAGCACTGTGGTCCTTTTCAACCCAGGACATCCTATGATTCTGTGATTCTATGAATTTCACTTTTCCTTCACATTTTTTAATTCCCCACCTATACATTTTCTTACCATCAAATTTACAGACCTTTTAACTGATTAATCCAGTGTTATTTCCCAAAAGATTGTTCATGTTGGAATCCATAAAAGTCTTAGGTGTATAGCAGCTTTGTTTCTTTCCTCTGGACACGTTCAATGACTTTAATATCCTTTTTATTTTATGGAACCCAGAACTGCGCACGGTATTCAAGGTGATGTTGCACTAATGTTAAATTCAGTGGAACAATCAACTTTTTTGATTGTCTCTCTATATTATGTTTAATGCATCCTAAAATGTAGTTTTTCCTCTTTGCTGCCAGGATGCAGTTCTTGCTCATGTTGAGCCTGCGATCACCAGCATCACTGGGTCTCTTTCTGATGAGCTGCTGTCTAGTCACTTGTTTATACCTGTGCCCAGCATGACTTCATCTCAGATACAGAAAAGAGCATTTAATTTTGTTGAATTTCATGCCATTGCTAACTGCCCCATCTGCCAGTGTAAGTAGAGTCCTCCACCAGATCCCTTTCCTCTTCATCAGCAGCACTTTCAAGTTTAGCAGAAACCTTTGTCTCACAGTTGGACAACCTGCACAGAAGGACTCCATGAGAGATGATATCAAAGACCTTGTTAAAATCCAGAAAGATTAAATCCACTAGCCTCCACTAAGCAATTCATCTTATCATAGAAGAAAATCCAATTATTAACTGGGGTGTAGAAATTTCCCTTCATATATGTTGACTATGCCTGAAAGTAGCTTCGTTTATTAAATGCCTTTTCAGTGTCATTTAGGATAATGTTCTCCATAACTTTTCCAGGGACTGAGGTTAGATTGACGGATCTGTAGTTTCCTGGTTTCTCTGTTGTACTCTTCTTGAAGAACACTGTAACCCTGTCTGTCTCCCAGTCAGCAGGGATTTCTCCAGACTCTCAAGACCTTCAGTGATGCTTGATGGAAGTTATTAAATCTGGTCACCCTCTTGGTATTCTAGGACGAAGCTTGTCAGGCCTCATGGACAAAGTTAAGGCATAGCTCTGCATCACCTGTAGTAAAATAGTGAGCACGTGTAGCAGTTTCTTTAGCAGAGTAAATACTGAGCTTTATCTACTAGCCTTGTTACCATGCTGGTAAAGTTTGTTAGATTGACCCTCTCATACTGCAAGAGCTAATGCTGTTACCTGACAATTATCTGTAGCTGCCTTTAAGTTTGGTTTGTCCCCATGCCAGTTAGAAATCTATATGTATCTATAGCTTCTCTATTTCAACAACATCTAATTGGCCAAGAGGAGGAAAAGTTAACTTCATTAACAATGATTTTTCTATAGAGAGAAAGGTTTAAATTATGTCTTAGTGCACATATGGCTGCGGAAAGTCTCTAGGAATTATTTTTGAATTTTTGGCAAAGAGATTTTTCCATTAATAAATATGTCTTTAAATCATGTTTTAACAGATCCATAACTTGGCTGTAGAATTTCATTCAAGAACTGAAATTCAGATATTCTTTTTAATCTATCTGCTGTGGGAAGTGGAAGGAATGTAAATGTTCCCTATATTTTTAGGAAATTATGCTTAGCTCTTTAAAAAAGGTTAAACAAGTCGATGATACTCTATTTTATAAATTGTGAGCACTCTTTTTTTTTGTCACACTTGAAAAATCTCATGTTCTTTGCTTTATTATTATTATTATTATTATTCATATTTTTAGGGCATAATTCTACTCCATTTCAGAAAGACAAAATAACTTTTCAAAAAGTTCGTATTTCAAGTCTGCCTGTGTGGTGTAAAACTGCCATTTTTACCATTACACTTCTTTACCTAGAGTTGCACAGCACCAAATTTGGTTCTAACATCATCTCTAAAAATGTATCTGAAGCTAGTAGCATAACAAAGGACCAAATATGAGCCATCTGCTTATACAAAGAAATTCACATTGTTGCAGTAACTAATATCAATGTTTGAGTCCCTAAATCCACTGCAGAAATTCCCACTAACTCCACTGGGAACAACTTTTATAAACAACTTTTTAGTTTTAATGGAAGTTTAATGCAATTTCTAATGAGAGGAAACAAAATAGTTTTACAAATGCAGCATATGCAATTCCACAGTGTATCTTTAGACTACAGGGGGAGATTTTGTGTATGTGATTGATGTGAAAGACACAGTGTACACTCCAGAAATTCATGTGCTTGAGTTGTATACTGAATGCATCTCCAGCTCATTAGACCAAACTTTTAGTCTCATATATAATGTACTTAAAGTATAGACATGCAACTACCACTAAGTAACTCTGGAAAAAAAAAAAAAAGAAAAGAAAAAAGAAAAAAGAAAAAAAAGACTAAAACATTATTCTACCGAATGGAAAAAAAAAAAGAAGAAGAAAAAAAAAAAAAGAGACAGAGAGAAATATATATATAGGCGTGGAATTAAAGAACATCAGAACGGGCATGTTTCTATAAGAATTTTGTGTCTCTTTTCCCTTAGAAACCATTTCTTAATAACTACATCTCTACTTTCTTCCTCATTCTAATAACTCTATTGAGGATCACTGGAATTCATCCCGCAGAAGAGATTTTATTAATTTTCAAATGTCTTTCTTACATACAACAAAAACCTGGGAGCTGTGCAGGGCACGTACAAGCAGTGAAGGTTAATTTATTAAGTGTGAGTATTATGATGTTCTCTGTAGAACAAGGACTGTTCCTGCAGTATGAATTTTTGTATCAAAGTCTGAAAGGAAAAGATAGTGGTGATGCTGTGTGATTCTGCCAAAGCCTTGTATTATTGCAAAAGGCACTTAAAATACTGTTATTCTTAATACACTTTAGGAACGATTAAACAGATATAGTGACATTTATTGATAAACAGTTCTAAAGCTTTTTGTGTACTTTATAATAAATAAGCTTTTAGTATGCTTTTTTTTTTTTTTTTTTTTTTTTTTTTTTTACATTTTACAATCAAATGTCCATATACTATAGGATAAGAGAACAAGAACAATAGGACTGAAGTGAACCTTGAGAAGCACAAAGAAGTATTAGTGATGTCTATGACACCTCTGGCTAAGAGGTTTCCAAAATCCTCCACTAAATTACAAAGTTAACATATGATCAGCACATCCCAGTACACATATACTTTTTCTTTATTGCTTCTCTCAAAGCATCTGGGTGTTTCTACAGGGCCAAGGTCATCTAGAATAGAAAGGGACACAGATAAAGTATGCTTTATCACTATAATGAATAGCACAGAATAGCTTGACCTGTGCCAGGAAACACAAAGGAATAATATTCCTGATTCACCCATTGTTACCATTGGTAAAGTTTAGATCTAAGGGAATCAGAAAAATCATAACTGGACTTGAAACTTCTTTCTCAGTTTGATAGCCTTTCAACATGATCATGTACAACATTTCTCAGACAGCAGATCAACCCCATTTATATTATCTTCCACAGCTCTTACAAAACTGACATTAAATAATGAATTATGCATAAGAAGCGGCAAAGAGAGAAAATAAAGAAGGCAACAGGCCAGGACAGGAGAAAGATCTGGAGCAAGGGGATTGCAAGCATTCTCATTTTTCATTTCTGTGAACTACAAGTGTTTGTGAGCCCGTAAGATCTGACTCAGTTCCTATTTCCCATTCCAGCTTTGTCAAGACAGTGGAAAATAGTTCTGATTTTTCAATATCCTTCATCACTTATACCACAAGACTGACATTAACATGTCTTAGAACTCTAAAGATGAGAAAGTACTGATACGTTCAAAGGAGGTTTGGAAAGAAGTATGCACAATATTTCTTTTATACAAGGCAACTGCTTTAAGTCAGTGGTGAAACTGTCACTTCTATTAAGCTTGTATTTATTCAGTTTGTTAAATAATCTTTTTTTTCTGAAATGCATATTGAAAACATGCCTTTCTGGAATCAGGGTTTGTTTAAACACATTTTCTTATATCACACAAGTAGGTTAAAATTGAGTATATAGATAATCCACAATAGACTCACAACTGTTCATATTTTACTAACTGTAATTTACTTAATCTACCAAATAGCACTGGCACAGCAAAGGAAAATATTTTCCTAATGATTTCTAGCATGGAACAACAAATGCTAATCATCATCAATTTTATTATTATGAAGTAAAAAGAAAAAGCATAGTCAAGGGGATTTTGAACGAAACAATATTGAATTGTTAGGAAAAGGCAGAAGGATATTCAAATATAGAAGTAAGTATTATAATACATGGTGGTTTAAATTAAAAGAACCAAACAAAAGCAACTACCACCACCCAGAAACAACCACTCTTGCGTATGCAAAGGACAGTAATTTATTCATATTCTCCTACAGACAGCAAGCATTAAATATATACTTATATTTTGTGTCAGACAACAGTATTTTTGTGGTTTTGTTAGTTCAATGCACCTTTTTACACTCAAATTTTTGGAGATAGTACTTTCAACCATATTCTAATTCTGGGTAACAAATACTGGAAAAATTAATTTGATTGGTAGCTCAACTCGGAACAAGCAGAGAAACAAATAAGAGATTTCTAATTTGAATAAATGTCAAACTGGATAAATTCATATCTGAAATAGTGGAGTATTAATCAACTGCTCCGTCTCAGTTTGAGCTGGGGTAGGATTGCTTTCTTTGGAGTGTCTGGTGTGATGGTTTTTGGTTCTAGGAGAAAAACTATGTTGACAACACACCAATGTTCATAATTACTGGTAATCAGTGTTGCACAGAGTCAAGGCCATTCACAACAAAGAGCTCAGGGAGTTGGGAGGAAACAGTATTAGGACAGCTGACCTAAACTGGTGAAGGGGATTTTCTATATCATCTGACATCAAGCAGAAAGAGCTTTCAAGGGTGTCAGAGTTCATCTCTCTTCTTCTGCTTGAGCGGAGAAATGGGCATTGGTCAGGAGGTGGTGAACAATTGCTTGTGCATCTCTTGTTGTTTGCTTTCATATGTAGAGAGAGATGTCATAATTTTTGTCCTTTATCTTACTTTGTAGTTTTATCTCAACCCACGAGTTCTACTTTGGAGGCTTTTTTCATTCCTCTCCCCTATTCCACTGGAAAGGGGGGTGTGAGCAAAGGACTGTGTGGTGCTCAATCATTTGCCAGATCATACCACAACAAGATCACAAACACTTTAGTTTCATAAGCCAGAATACAGGAATCTAAAGTGACCAATTATGTGCAAATTAAATCTCACTGCTCTCCAGGAGGCACATGAGGTAAAGAACATACTTAAAAACTATAGCATATAATTCTTAAATGTTGGTAGCATCTTAGTTAAATGACAGAATCACATCTGGTACTTCATCAGCATTAGGTTGTACATGATGATATGTTCCTAAATTCCAAGGTTTTGAAGAATTTCATTTACAGTGTGACTAGAAAGAAAGGCACGATATTTTTAATATGGCAACTTTCTGTTTTGTTGTTGTTTTTGTATGTTAAATATATTTTGCTTAAGAATGCTTCTTGATTATTTGACTACTTGTGTCAAAGCATACCTTGTTTTAAAAAAGTAATTATCTTACTTGGCATACTTATACCAATGTTCTCTCTATTCTTCCTATACTGTTCATGTAAAATGTCATTTCTAAATGGCTTGCTGATCACGATTTCTTTGGTTACCCTTGAAATTTTCAAAGAATAAGAAGTAATTACAAATGTAGATCATTTTTTCAACACAGAACTTGACATTTATATGAATACCATTAAAACCAACAAAAAAATTGATCCACTGTACCATATTAATAGATAATAGAATTGATGTCTTTAAAACTGTAATTTTGGTACATGGCATATGTCGTTTTATAGGACTTTCTTTCTAATGATTAGAGCAGTGTTTTGTATTTTGGATGAAGAATCCACTTTATATGATGTGTTAATAGGTGTATGTCAACACTTATAAGAAAATAAAGGAATGTAGACTCGTCAACTCATAATTTTAAACTTTTAAACCCTCTTCATATCAAATTCCCCTTAGAATCAACCAGAAGTCTCTGGTCATGGACATGGCCATGTGAGCGCACAGACAACTTAATTTGTCTCATCAGAATAATAGGAAAAAATGCACTGATATTTTAGCACGGTTTACTCTCCATCACATTCTTTAACAGCAAGTCTCCAAGAAAATAGAATTCATTAATGTTGTACTAAGATACAATAAAATCAATACAGATAACTGTATACTTGAACATAGGTTGACTGAATTTTGCATTAGTGTTAACTGAAAGAATGACATTTTAACATTAAAAATACTTTGTAGTCATTTTGTAGTCTCGTCTTCGATTCTTGATTTTTTATGAGGGAATGATTTCAAGTTGTAGCTTGTGTTTATTTCCAGGATAATCAGTTTGCCAATTTACCATCAAATCAAAACACCTGCTCTTCTTCCATTTAAAATCCCACAGGAGGGATATTTCAGTTACATAAAATAAAAATTCCCTACACGACTTCTCCTTGTGAAACCACAAAAGCACAATCCAGAAATATAGTTAGCTTAGAATTCAAGCTATATAATTAAATATAGTTTCCACAAATGATCTCAGCATTGCCTGAAGTAACTTATATTCAGAAAAATTCAGAAGTCAGGCTTAAACTTCGAAATGAATGTGTATTTTTCTCAAATAGAAGCATTAAGCTATTTCTGCAAGTGATGAAAATAATGCTGTCAAAGTGGAAGCACAGTCATACTTTCTTCTATAAATAGTATTTATATTTTTATTTAGGAGTTTGTTTGCATAAATACACATACATTCTCATATGTCGCTCATACACGCATAACACGCATACCAGAAAATCTGAAGAATTATAATGCTGGAATAAAATTTCATTTCTGATTGAGTGTAACACATTTCTTTTTGACATCTTTCTTTTTTGCTTGGCAGGGTATGAAGAAATTAAAAGCTTTTTCCAGAGCGCCTTGGAATCTGATAGAGATTGATAGTTTCTGCTTGAAATATAAGATAAGGAAAGAAGACTTTGAAAATCAACAGGCAACACATAAATTGAGCTGCCTCACAGCAGTAAAACAACACTATCTCATTTTCCAACTAAGAAATGTTGAGACAAGGAGATAAGTTTTAATAAAAATACTGGAATGTTATAATGCTGCCTTATACAATGCAACCGTTACGCAAGCGTCTTCAAGTCCTTAAGTATACTTTTATTAAAGAAAGGAATAGGCTGAAGGGAAGAGTACATTGTTAGAGCTTATAACATATCCAGATTAAAAAAAAAAAAAAAAAAAAAAAAAAAAA
>JAPSGF010000081.1:1892971-1904010 GCA_035772895.1 Perdix hodgsoniae | reverse complement strand
AAAAAGAAAAAGAAAAAGAAAAAGAAAAAGAAAAAGAAAAAGAAAAAGAAAAAGAAAAAGAAAAAGAAAAAGAAAAAGAAAAAGAAAAAGAAAAAGAAAGGAAAAAGAAAAGGTAAAAGAAATAGAAAAAGGAAAAATAATTTTTTTTTTTAAAAAAAAAAAAGGAAAAGAAAAAGAAACAGATACAGAAAAATCTTCCTTCAGTCAGGACGGAGCATCTTCCAAAATTAAAATATAATCTTCACTTACAGTGAATCTGCCCTGGAAGTGACGTCCTGCCCATGACAGATTTTGCATATCATAGAATGGCCTGGGTCGGAAGGGACTTCAGGGATTGTGAATCTCCAACCCCCCTGCCACATGCAGGGCCACCAACCTCCCCATTTCATACTAGACCAGGCTGCCCAGGGCCCCATCTAACCTGGCCTTGAACACCTCCAGGGATGGACAGGGCATCCACAGCCTCTCTGGGCAGCTGTTCCAGCACCTAGTATATCTCCAAATATCTGGTTGTCAGTTGTTTACGGGCTGGTTCAGTCCAGTTCCATGACTAGCGGAGCTGAGGGATTCGCAGATCCATGCCTCCAGAAATGGGGAAACAGCAATGAATAATTAAAAACAGCAGCAATGATCTGAGGAGAAACAAACTAATTTACTAAACATATAGGTATAGGAATGCAAGATAATATACTATAATACAATACAATTAGAATTGAAGCTAACTAACAAAATATGATTGTCCAAAAGGTAGAAGGGCCTCACCATAATGCTGAGGTGAGACATGCAGTCAGGTCTAGCAGCTGGAGAGCTGAAGAAGGAGCTGAAAGAGGAGAGCTGAAAAAAGGGAGGGTCTCATGACCTTGCCAGAGGTTATCACCTCTCTGAACACAAAGTCTCCTGGGATATATAGATCTTCTCCTGCTCCAGAAAGGTGCTTGGAATTGGAGCATTTACTCCCAGTGCACTACATGATGTTATGATGTGGAACACCAATAACAAAATAATCATAAAACCATAACACTGGTGAATATGCAACACTACCACAGTACTACCATGCAGGTGATGTAGAAGCAAAAAGATGTTTACAAACTCTTTAACATGAAACCAGAAATGGAGGCAAGATAAATGGCGTGTTTCAGGAGATTCTGCTGTTTTAATTATCTGTCCAACCCAGCTGTACAACAGAAAACACAATGCAAATCTGAAATAGAAAGTACTCATTTCAAGCAAATAAAGCAAAATACAGAAATAAAGGAATAAGTACACTGCCCTGGTATACTCTGAAAAGCTGCCTGGCTCTACAAAGAAGGAGACGGTTTTAAAAAACAAAAAAATTTCCCACAGTACTCAGATCACTATAGTTTCTATTAGATGTATTGTCTATCAGATCTCAACACAATACTCTGTGATATTTATCTTTCAGTATTTCCTAGAATTTTTGAGGAAAACAGAAGTAAAATTTACCATGGCAAAATAAAAACAAAACATGAAACATATTTTGCATTAAAGTTCATTATGAATGCAATGAACAAATTGCACTGCCTTCTTTTTAGGTTTCATTCTTATTGTACCATAATATCTCTACAATCTGATTGTAATGTTAGCTGTCTTTATATCTGTAATACTAATTAAATGTCAAGGGCTGTACTGGATTCACTATATCACAAAGTGCTGCATATTTATAGCAAATTTGTGCCTTAATATCTGATTCCCACTGTATCTAATGTATCTGCTTAGTCATCCCTTGTTGGATAGAAATCAGTTCATCATTTACTTATTCTCAATAATTCAGTGAAATGACTAAGCAGAAATATCGTTTACTGAACAGTATTAACTTCAAACCTACAGATATAGTTTTAATCCATCAGAGGTAAGGACACAGGTAAGGATAAAAACAGCTGAACTCTCATAAGGCAGTTTGTTTGCAAAGTGGGAATAAAAAATAAGAGAATAAAAGAGAAGAAGACAGAAGAGACCAAGTCCTTAAGATAAATATGTCTTAATAACATACCACTGTAGCTAAAGATCAGTTTATAAACACAAAATAAAAATATGACAACAGTGCAAAATGTGTAAAAATCACATTTTTGGTAACTGATGCTGATGATCATAGCTGAGAATTTATTAGATATTTTTTGCAGTCTTAAAAGAATGACATGCGCTAATTCATCTGAATACAACAGAGAAATATCTTTTATGTACTTATTAGCTTACTTGGTCCTCCCCTTCACCACTATATATTATTTCCTTCACTTTCATCCTTCTTTCAGATATGTTACTGAAGTTTCTTTGTTCCGTAAAAACAGAACTTGAAAAGCAGTACTTGTACAAATACTTTATATTATTATTTTCAAATATTACAACGTGGGAAAAAATCTGGTTGCAGATGGAGGTGGTGAAGATATGGCTGAAGAATACCCATAGTTCCAAGACAGTTAGTCCGTACTGAAAATTTGTAACAGCAGTCAGTGTCAGGAGGATTACAAGCAAGTTCGTAGGTCATCTTCATCCCTGTACAGTGCTATTAATGTTTGCATAATTTAAGAATTTATATGACCAACCCTATAAATATGGCAACAGAAAATGTATAGCCAATGCTCAGTAAAATAAAAGCTGATTCCATTTTCCAAGACTAATCCCAATCATTGCTCTAGGTTCAACAATATGAGTCTTACCAAATCACCTCTTAATCAAAACATGAACAAAGCATGCACCATGCAATTACCTAAGGGTTGTGCTGAGCTGTAGTATAATAGTATAGTATAATTAAATACTGGAAGCATCATTCTTCAGTTTTTATTAAAAGTCATTGAGAATGGCACTAATTCCTTTGTGGTTTCCAGCAAAGAATCACAGTAATGAATCACCTAAAAAATCTTACTGAAATAGAAACTGCCCCAAGCAGGTAACACTTGGACAGCTTTAGTTAGGCTAGTATGTATATTAGTCACTATTTATCTAACAGAACCTCCTTCTACACAGGCAGACAACTAGAATTTGGAGAATAAGAATCTATTTGAAATGATTAAAAGGTGACTAAGGCCTGAAATAATAAAAAAATAAATAAATAATGTAGAACAACTTACATCATTGTTTTTCAAAAATCTGGATGTATTTTGTTTGTTTGTTTGTTTGTCAAGTGTCTTTCTACCCAAAACATTATTGAAGTCCCATTTTTCCACCAGTCTCTTCTGAGGATACACAGCTGCACAAGTGCAACTTCAAAATTAGAACTTATTTGAGACATTTATTAGGAGGACAGTAGGTACCACCCTGAAAATGTCTAAGAAGGAAGAAGAGGCCCATCAATACCCCCATCAATGGGAGGAGTTGTCCTTGAGAGCAGCTCGGCAGAGAAAGATCTAGGGGTCCTGATAGATGAGAAACTTAACATGAGCCAGCAGTGCGCTCTGGCAGCCCGGAAAGCAAATGGGATCCTGGGCTCCATCAGGAGAGGGGTGGTCAGCAGGGATAGGGAGGTGATTGTCCCTCTCTACTCTGCTCTTGTGAGGCCCCATCTGGAGTACTGTGTCCAGGTGTGGAGCCCTCAGCACAAAAAAGACATGGAGATTTTGGAAAGGGTCCAGAGGAGGGCCACAAAGATGATCAGGGGGCTGGAGCACCTCCCCTATGAGGACAGGCTGAGGGAGTTGGGTTTGTTCAGCCTGGAGAAGAGAAGGTTGCGGGGTGACCTCATTGCAGCCTTTCAATACCTGAAGGGAACTTACTCCCAGGAGGGGTGTAAACTCTTCGAAAGGGCTGATAATAGCAGGACTAGGGGAAATGGTTTTAAGTTAAAAGAGGGAAGATTTAGGTTGGATGTTAGGGGGAAGTTCTTTACTAGGAGAGTGGTTGGGTCCTGGAATAGGCTGCCCAGGGAGGTTGTGGATGCCCCGTCCTTGGAGGTGTTCAAGACCAGGTTGGACAGGGCTCTGGGCAACCTGATCTAGTAAAGGTGTATGTTTGGTGGCCCTGCTAGGCAGGGGGGTTGGAACTACATGATCCTTGAGGTCCCTTCCAACCCGGGTCATTCTGTGATTCTGTGATTCTGTGTAATACCACCAAATGGATCTGTTTGTCCTGTGAAGCATTGCAGGCTTAATTTTCATACTTTGAAGACTCTTGGATGAGATACCAACATCTCATTAGCCAGAGTGGTAGTTAAGCTTCCTTTGATTTTTCACAAAAGCAAGGTTGTATTTTACAGATAGAAACACAAGTTCAGCCAATTTAGATTATGGTGGTATGTTGGTTATTTTTGTTTCTTTGTTTCTAGAAGTAAATATATATATATAAGAATAAACTCATTGTTCTTCTGCAGGATTATAGTTCATTAAACTTACTTGCTCTTAAAATCAACAGCATAATAAACGTCTTCCTTAACATTATTTAATGCCATCATTACAGTCAGGTGTGATGAGTAGTTCTAATGAGACAATAATAATATACTGTATAAATAATAATGGCAAATGTGTCTATGTGTACCTCTTTTTCCTCGAAGTTATATGCAGTTTTATTTATTTTTTATTGTAAGGATAAAATGTCCTCAATAAAAGGTCAAAGCTTGTAAGTTCATTATTTGTGCTGTTATTGTATTATGTATTACTGTATTACTCCATATAATACATACAGCAAGAAAAAAAAACAAAACACAGTGACAATTCCCATTTTCTTTGTACTAATAGGAGAAGTTAGCTGAATTCAGAGCAAAAATAAGTGCTGGTGTTTTTTAGTGATCTGCTAAAAAATCTATTCTGAGGAGAAATTTGAGTCAACCAGTAATAAGATCTTTTCTTAGTGTAAATTAATGACATTTAGTTGTTGGTGAAATCACTTTCTGAGATGTAGAAAGGTAGGTAAAGATTTTTTTGTGCTTGTTTGTTGGAGAAATTCAGCACGTATTGATTAACTTTCATAAGTTTCCCATTGGAATTAATCTCATCAAAAGTCCTGACTGTCATTTAACTTGAATATAAAAACTGATTTCTGTGTGCTGTATACCGTATTGATCTTACGAATTTTTGTCCATCACTGATCAGCCAGAAAAGTTATTTTTTCTGTATTCTCATGAATAGCATTACTTTTAGTCAACTGTTTCCAGAAAAAAAAAGAAAAAAAAAAAAAGAATAAATCAGCTAGAAATGAATGACTAAATCTCTTTGCAAACATAATCCAATAAAATTATATCTGCGTATATTATATCAGTCAGACAAGTTGATTCACAGAAGTTCTAAGCACTGCATTTATTCTATAGAACTTTAAAGTTTAAAGGGTGCTAATGTAAAATACCTACTCTGACAATGTACTTCAATAGTAATCTCAGCAAGAAAATTCTTCTTTCCCTTCTGAACAAATATTATCATCTTCCTGTTCCACTGTAACTGAGTGAAATTATAAGGCAGAAACAGTAAGAAATCTCTATCTGTGATGAGTTGGATGGGTGTTTAAGTCTCAAAAATACTGAATGTATATATAAGATTTCTGTTGTGAAACAAATTGAATCGTCTTTCCTTGTCTGCTTCTCCATATTCAGCATGTACATAGTCTGTTCTGAGCTTTTATGTGTTTTGCTTTCGTGTGGTTGTTGGTCACTTGGGGAGCAGCAGAGTTGCATTTCATGGTTTGAGGCTGATGTGTTGAACCCTTATTTGCAGGGGGCAGAATATGCCTTTCAGACACTTTTGACATGCCACATTTCCATATCTACCATTTCATTAGCTAGAACTGGAGAACCTTGGGGTTAAAAGCTGTGTTAATGAAGTGAGGGGTGTGATTCAACTCCTCAGGCTGTACATTTTCCACCATACCTATACATTTATTCAAGCGGAGTAATTTGTGAGATTATGCCAAAATAACAAGATAATGTCAACCCAAAATAAATGTTGTAGACTGCAGAGACATCAAGCTTTAGCCAGAATGCTTTCACTCTGGTTTGGGGTTCAGTGAAGAAAAACTGTGAGGAAAAGCAGTTCTGTGATGAAGTTTTTCAAGTAAGTCTGGAAGAAGTGGGGGCTGATCTGCTACATTTTCTTTGTTACAACACATCCAAATCCTCCTACACTCTTCAACGCGTGTTGAATGCTGCAGTTCCACCTATATTCTCCCCCTCACACATGCCCTCACCCCCCCCCCCCAAAAAAAAAAAAAAAAAAAAAAAAAAGTACAAACAGGCAGAGATAATAGATATCTTTCTTAGACGTTCAGGATTGCTTGCACTTTGTCAACCATGAGTTTCACTGCTTATCCTACTCAATATATGTGTTAACAAGTCTAGAGGTGAAATATGTATGAATTTCAAAGAAAATGGAGATTTGATGTTTTTTGTATAAGCCTTGATGTTCTGAATGAAAGGGGAAATTGCTTTAAACTGGAAGAGGGTCGATTTAGACTAGATATTAGGAAGAAATTCTTTACTGTGAGAGTGGTGAGACACTGGAACAGGTTGCCCAGAGAGGCTGTGGATGTCCCCTCCCTGGAAGCACTCAGGACCAGGCTGGATGGGGCTGTGAGCAACCTGGGCTAGAGGGAGGTGTCCCTGCCTACAGCAGGGGGCTGGAATTAGGTGACCCTTTCAAGATACTTAACTTAGTCTCTCATTAAAACAAAATGCAGTATTTAATTCCTTGCAAGAAAACAAGTCCTCAAAACTAATTTTCCAACTTTTTGTTTTCATTCTGCATTATGCATAATAAAATATGTACTGAATACTATATTTCAATACTGATGAGTTAGACCTGGTCTAAAAATTAACAAAATTAGCTAAGTTTCCTTCACAAGACTTTGTTTTCACACTGGATATCCTAACCACAATCAGATAGTCACCAGCATCCAGTTGTACTGTACACCAGCAGTGTACCCGTTAACATAGTTAAAAAACAACATTTCTTTTTTATTATTCTTAATGCTTACTCACCAAAGATAACTTGGTTTGTTTTCATTGTTCTTGTCTACACCGTAAGTAAATTTAGGAGAGATCTAGAATCAAGCCACTCTCTGTTCATTAAACTACACACCTATTCACACAGAGCTACTCCTAAATAATGCAAGCTATGATTTTGGTCAGCCTACTTGGAGATAAGAAAGAACTCTCAAGTCCCAACATTACCGTATTTTGGTTTTTCAAAACGAGTCTACAATGGAAATGGAATATTGCCTAGTCCATTCGTTGTTAGATAGGAAATCTAAGAAATAAAATGTGTGAATTTTATTATAGCTAAAATATCATGTTTTCTGCTTAGAAGTTTTTTCCCACCTGAGGAAAAAAAAAAAATAATAAATAAATAAATAAAAGCGTCTTAAAGAAATATCCTCACAGAAGTTTTAGAAAAAAAATAAAAATAAAAACATTGCATATGAATAATTCAAATTTGATTTGCATTTATTTGTATTACAGTATAAGAGCATTAGGAAACATGTTGTTATGTTTAAGTAATGTTTCATTTTGCCAGCTGGAGAATAGCTGGTAGTTCCAGAAAAAAAATATGCCTCTAGGCCAGAACTTACGGTTGAGTTGCATCTTACAGATTCATTGAGATTACCAAGGTCAAAGAAAAATATTCTGGGAGAATAATGGGGCATGTACAGGAGCCAAAAGCACAGCTGAGAAGGCAGCTGAGTGGTTCAGAAAAACAGCAATCAGAAAACTTCTCAGAGAAATCTTAAATAAGATCAGCCTGCCAGGAGTCAGAGCCCAAAACAACAATTCATTAAATTACTTTCCACAAAGTGCTCATGGTATAGTACTATGTAGTGAGACATCACAAAGATCAAAAGATGGTTTGCAAAATAGATTGTATATGCCTCAAAATACTTGTCAGTGACTGTAGAATGGCATATGGGGCAGGTTGCCTAGAGATATGGAGTCTCCCTCCTTGGAGATATTCAAAAGCCATCTGGACATGGTTGTGGGCAACCTGCTGTAGGTGCCCTGCCAATGCAGTGGTGTTGAACAAGATGGACTTCAGAGTTCCCTGCCAACTTCAACCGGTCTGTGATCCTTTTATATAACATCATCATTTAAAAGAACAGGTTTTTAGCTAAAGATTAAAAGGATTATTAAGTTCAGGGGAACAGGAGTGACAATTTATAATACTAACCTGAAATCCAACTGAATTTCACACATGCATCTGTCAGTGAATTTCACATATATCACTGCTTAGTAATATCGGAAAGAAATGCTACCCTCAATAACAGATTTTAAAAATTCTGTTTGAATGCTGGGGAAATTATTAGACCAAAGGGGAGACCTGGTTCTTGAATTTCTCCTGTGGAATAAGATTCTTATAGTTTCACATGCTCCCATAGTCCTGTTCCAACACTACTGCTTTTTCCCTACCAAGGCAGCGATTTCCACCTCATCGAGAGAAAGTTAAGATCTGATTAAAAAGTAGCACTGGATTTTTCATAAACAGATTTACAGAACTGTAACAGCACCTTAAAAATCCTCTTCAGAACAGAACTATCTGTCATAAGGTAAATTCATGCTTATCTTCCTCCCAAAGACCCTATGACACTTTTATAATCATCTGTTCATATTCTACTTTGAGATTCTCAGATAAAAGGTGCTGTTCGAGCACCAGGTATTGTTCATTGCTAGGAATCATCACATTTCTTTGGTACAGCATGTGAAAGACTCTCTAAAATTAGTATCTGACAGTTCTTCAGGGCTATTACAGCTTGTACCCACTGACTAAGATGTTCTAACCTTGAGTATTGTGAAGTGCCTTTGCTTTCATGTCAACTACATAGCACATAAAATTGTAATCCTTTAGTAAATGGTCTTTCCTCATCCTCCTTTTAATACTTGATAAACAAATACTGCTGCACACAAGGGCAAAAGGATCTTTAAATCTTTGACTGTAAACAACTGAATATGAGTAAGAGTTTTATTAGTGAAAAACAGTAAGGTGGGTTCGTAAGCCCATTTGCAGAACAATCTACTCAACAATCACACACACACACACACACACCAAAAAATAAAAAATAAAAAATAAAAAAATAAAATAAAGTTCAGGAGACTGTCAAAAACAGAGTTGTTTTTTTTTTTTTAAATTGGAAAAAAAATTAGACAAAATATTAGAAAACAATAAACACATGGATTGTAAAGTTCAACTTGTATGCTCTTCATTGTTCCTAGTGCGAAGATACTTGTACATCTTTGCTGCAATTATTTATCATGGCAGACCTGGCAACATCGAAGGCACAAAATCTTGTGCAAAGGAATTTTCAGTTCCTCTTGAATAATTTATAACAGCTGTCTAAAGTTCAGACACTTTCCCATTTTCATTCTGTAAATCTACTTGCTAATTTTCAGCAAATTTTGAGCAAATTAGTCTACCACTTTTAAATCTTAGGAAATATGTAATTCATTATTATTTCTTCTTGATTCAGTCCTTCTTAAAGGGGAATGAAAAACATCAACAAGTATAGGAATAAAAAGAAAAGCAGACAAAGTATGCCTTATGTGGGATGTATACAAACAATTTCCATTCTGGAAAATAATCAGTTTCTGTAAGAATAATCACAAAGTGTTTTAGATTACGTTTCATGTTTGGTATCAAGGGATAACAGTTGTGGCAAGATTGGTTTGTGTGTATGTGTACCTGAAATACATGAAATAAAGGGAATCATACACGTTCTTTTGCAGATCAGAATATTATTTCATCAAATCATTACCT
Organism: Perdix hodgsoniae; assembly: GCA_035772895.1. Taxonomy (NCBI): domain Eukaryota; kingdom Metazoa; phylum Chordata; class Aves; order Galliformes; family Phasianidae; genus Perdix; species Perdix hodgsoniae. Next base: position 1,894,333 of record JAPSGF010000081.1, on the reverse strand, counting down.
TGGTTACTATAAAAGTAATTAAAAAATCATTTGCAGAATGATTATAGCATTATTTATGAGTTTGGTGGAAAAATATTACGAGTGGTATGTTTTGGATTAAATATTCACAAAGCAGATAGACTTCTGATTAAAGCTAGTACATACTAAAAGTGTCTGTAAAAGTAATAGGAAAGAGATTTGTACTTTTATGACAGCACTGTAAAAATCCTGAAACAGTAAAAAACATAAGCATAGTCAAAAATTGACATACATTGAAGTGTATTTATGGAGTCATTTTATCTAGAAAACCAAGAGGAAAGTATATGTTTCCAATTTCTCTTCAGCTGTGAAACAACATCCTTTAATATTGAAAGTATTTATATTACCAGTCCTTGCCAGAGACAGAAAAGGAAGAAATCACAGCAGCTCTTTTTTATCTTTTTCCAGATATAGGATCAGAAGCTCCACAGTGAGTAACCAACTTCTTATCTGCTAGAGGTCATTTACAGGAATAACTACAAAAGACACTTAATGTGTACAAATTCATAAAAATCCCATCATGCTTGATGCTGACTGTGTTTTATTTCTTATTGCTTGCAGCAATAATCACATAAAGGACAACAAATGCAAAGGGAAAACTCACAGAGGAGCTTGTGTATAACACCACTATTCTAGAAATAATCATATGTCCAGAATGAGTGACTTTTTATGCTAATAACTGCTTAGATATTTAAAGAACAATTTTTACATGCAACAAAGGTGTTTGCAACACTATGGAAAATGGAGTTTTGCGAATGTGAATATTTAGTTCTGCACTGATGGGTACCTTTTCCCCTCGTGAACTTCAGCTCTACACAAAACAATGGTCTTAAAAATATAAAACATCCTAAGTGAGTATTTAGAAATTTTCAATAGAAGTATTGTGTCTCAGATGAGTTTGTACTCTAACGTTATTAACTATTTTTAAAAGGACATTGTTAGAGCTACTGCAGGTGCTAAAACATCTGTTCAAACATTCATACTGATGTTTTCATAAGCATCTGCAAATGAGTAACAATACTTCAACACATTTCTTTGTGTTTTAGGGGGATAAGGGATAACTAAAAATTCATATGTAAACACATTTTTGTGCTTCACTGTGTGCTTTACTTCACTGACTTTACATTTACAAAAAAGTGCTGCCTACCCTACAAACATCCCTCAAAATACAGAAGGCACATACACTGCCATAACTGCAATTCTCCAGGGTTGTTTCATTTTAGATATAAATTGTTTCTTAACAAGTCTGAACACTCACTTTTTTCTTTTTCTTTTTCTTTTTCTTTTTCTTTTTCTTTTTCTTTTTCTTTTTCTTTTTCTTTTTCTTTTTCTTTTTCTTTTTCT
>JAPSGF010000081.1:1861367-1892871 GCA_035772895.1 Perdix hodgsoniae | reverse complement strand
CTTTTTCTTTTTCTTTTTCTTTTTCTTTTTTTTTTTTCTTTTCTTTTTCTTTCCCTTCTTTTTTTTTTTCTTCCTTTTTTTTTTTTTTTTGCATAAATCTGGGAGTTGCATATTTTAATAAATCTTTTCTTTTTAGTATTGTCAACAAAGAGACTTATATTTAAGGAAAAGTTAAAGAATAGAAAGCTCATGGAAACACACAGCTTACTATATTAAATCTATCATAAATCTATGGCCATCCATAACTATGCAGTAATTGGCCAGAGGGATAGCACTTACTCAGATGGTGTTATGAAATTATGCCAAAGTTCTGTAAAAATTGTCTGTTTTATTCATTATTGTGAATGATGATCCCTCCAATACTGCCACCTCAGGGATTTCAGAGCGTGAGCCTTCAGTGCACAGAATAAAAAGTGTTTTCTACTTGATTGGAATTAATTTCTTTGCTATGGGACAAGTATCTAGTATTCATTTTACTGTTTTAAAATCCTTGGGAAAAGAGCTACAGCTCCACAAGTAAATAAGCAGCATTATGGAAAGGAAAATTCAGAATCATATTTTTCTTAGTATTCAGATCATCTCAAGGTATTTAAATGTCAAATTACTGCCAGGATGTGTAGAAAAATCAGTTACAAATCACAGATCTTTTATTGAATTATACAGACATTCCTAGGCAACCAGTGAATTTATCTGCATAACATAAGAAACATGAACAGCAACTGCAGTATTTCCATTACATTTTCATTTTTCTGAGCCCAGAATGCTTTAAACACTGTTTACCAGCAATGATACTCAAAGTTGTAATGATATTTCACTCTGCAAGATTACCAAGCCTCTAATGTTTCTCATGAAAGAACTAATGCCATGGTTTGAGGAGTCAATCACACTACACCCCTCCCATTCCTCAAGAGAAAGGGGGAAGAGAAGGAAGAGGGAAAAACTCAAGACAGGAGAAACTAATTTATTAAAAGGAATGTGAGAAAACATAAATGTGAAAAAATGACTACCTCCAACAGCCTGTCTCATGGTGTTATGATAGGTAATACTGATAAAACTAGGACAACTGATAAAGGGGACAAATTACCCTTGTTCAGTGTACATTTTATTTGTTCAAGTCCAGTTGGAACTATGGATGATTTCATGTAAACATCAGGAAGACTAATTTTTGGACACTGAAGGCAGGGAATAAGTTCAAACCTGTTCTGAATCACAGAATCACAGAATGGATGGGGTTGGGAGGGACCTCAAGGATTATGAATCTTCAACCCCCCTGCATGCGCTACCAACCTCCCCATTTCATGCTAGACCAGGCTGACAAGGCCCCATCCAATCTGGCATTGAACACCTCCAGGGACGGGGCATCCACAGCCTCTCTGGGCAGCTGTTCCAGCACCTCACTGCTCTCTCTGTAAAGAATTTCCCCCTGACATCCAACGTAAATCTCCCCTCCCTCAACTTAAAACCATTTCCCCTTGTCCTGCAAAAACTTCCAATCAGTATCAGGAATATTCAAAAAACATCCATGGGAGACAGAGATGGGGGACAAATTATAAAATATGTTGAGTTCAGTTTCAGCCTTCTCACAGATTGGTTTGAGTGGTGAACTGCTGTTAAACCATGTAGTTCTGATGGAGTAAGCAGAACTCTGTTGATGAGCTGTAAAAGACAACTGTGAGAAAATGCAATTAGAGATTGGTATTCCTCAAACACTTTTCAAAGATCTTTTCAATTGTACCTCTTCACTGGCAGCACAGTTTCCAGATCAGGTGTTTTCATGAGTTCCACCTCAATATGAGGTTTTCCTTAGGTGGTGGGTAGGTTAGGGTCCCCTTGTGAACTGTTCCTGCTGTTCACATCCATCTAGTAAGCGGAATGCAGCACAGCATGACTCCTTTTACAGTTGCACTGCATGGCAGATGAAGGGTAATCATCACCTATCCCAGTGTCACTCTAGCTTTTCCGTTGCCAAAGATACTAGTAATATGGCATTACCAGCTACGTTCAGATGAACAGAGATGTTTTTTCTCCATCAAACAGTTCTATAGACATGTTAAGATACCTGCTTTAAAGATTTTATGCTTAAAAACATTCTATAAATAATCCATTTTTTTCACCCTTTGAAGACGTCTTCAGCACTTATTCCTATAATCTAAAAAGACAACACTCCAGATTACTGTTGTGGATTTTAAAATAAAATTTCAATTCTAACATTCCCCATCAGATACAAAATACTTTGCCATTTCTCATTCATTTTCACTCACAGTCTTTAAGAAAGACTGAAAGCTGACTCAAACCAGTCGTGAGAATTAGATTTCATCATACTTTATCAATGCTTAATTGAAATCTAGTCACTTCCACTGTGTTCTTTTCATCTCCTACGTAATTAAATAAAAGTCATATGTTGCTTGTAAAGATCCATTGTTTATTAACAAGATTAGTAATATACAGATTTAGCTCTGTTTCACGTTCTGTTTGCAATAAATCACATTTAAACTGAACATTCCTTGTACATTACAGGAAAAATGCCATGCATACCTCTATCTCTCTCCAATTATCAGAGGAGATGGTTTGTCAGATATATACCTAAAGGAAAACTAGGGCAGCAAGAGGCCAAATTCTGTCCAGTTGATTTATTATGAATTCTAGATGGGGAAGCTAGTGGTAGCAAAGACATAAAGTAGGTAGAAATCCTAGTGAACTCTTTACAAAGCAAGGATAGTCACCACCAGGGATCCAGTGACATCACACTTGAATGCCCAAAAAGAGCAACAGCCAGAAAGGGATTTTTTCTGATTGCCCAACAGTAAATGTTTCTCTTACCACTATTCTCATGGTAACCATTAACCTCCAAATCCTGTCGATCAGATTATGTCTCGGACGGGTGATGCTGAACAAGCATTGAGCCAAAAATTCTTCCAGCTTCTCACAACCACCTAAATCTAAAACATCATTTATTTCTAATGTTAGCCTTTTTATAAAAGGGTTCTAAAAATATCCAACTTATTCTACACATACAGCATCACCCAATACGATCCAAGGATAAGGAGATGGCAACAGATAAAATCTTAGTGCACATACAGTCTCTGTTAAATGCTTACATATGCTTCTTCTGTTGCTTCTTCTTCATTAAAAATGAATTGTAGCTCTTTATATGATGATGATTTAGAAATCAGAGGGGCTTAGTTTTACTCTGCTGCTTCGTATCTGTAGGCAGTGTGAATCCATTCTAAAGCAGACTTAAGAAGGTAGCTTAAAAAGCAAATCTCTGACTATTTTGTCATTTAATTCTTTGTATTCTGTGTAATTAGAAACATGTCACACCGAATCCAGGAAATTCTCAGTACACCTGCAAAATGTGTTTCATAGTTGAAAGCAGCTGGGTGAAAGAAGTGTTGATCAGAAATAGCCAGATATTGTTCTGAGCTGCACTTATTCCCATTTCATGTAATACCAATTAATCTCTTGGTACTATTCAAGTCCATTCAAACGAAGAACATCTGAAAGGTCACAGTCCAAAGAGCAGAAGCCTACAATTTCCAAGCTCATTATTATATTATGGGAATGTATTAGGAAAGGTAGGATTGCTAGTCATCAGCAATCATGCTCAGATGTCACGACAGGACCCTAATGCAAACAGGGCATTCAGCACCTGCAGAGGTTCTGCCTCCTAATGCCTGTCACAAAACTGGGGCCCCAGACACCACTGTTATTTACAACTACCAGGAAAAAGCATTATTCAACAAAACATTCATAAATATTTATTTTGCAGTGGTAACTGTCGCATCAAATATGTCTGATGTATTAAAGCACAGTTTCGTAGACACTGGGCACCTACATTACTATCTGGCTTTCATGGCAATATGCATGCCTTATTAATGTTACACTTAAGCTTAATTCGCAGTAGAGTACTAGGTCATGGCTTTCTTGTGTTGTATTGCATATAAAGAAGCATCATTAAAGAATATTTTTACATTGTGTTGCTACTCTGGAGATAAATCCTTTAGAGAAGCCTATCATTTTCCAATTGTTCCTGGGTCAAAGAAAAAATTATTAATATATCAATCATTTCATCTTGGGAACTGTATCACAATAACTTAGTAGCCAACACAGCATCAGAGCTGATGGAAAAGAAAGTATCATGCTACATCAACATTATTATTTTAAACATTCCTTGTTCTCAACCAAGTGGCATAAAGCCTGTAAAAGGGAGATTTACTTTTGAGGCACAGTCTGCTAACAAGAAATGACTCTTAAACTCAGCTTAAATGGTACAAAAATAGTACTTTTTCTTCTTTCATTTACGCAAAAAGTACCATGAGTGTTAGCCAACAATAAAATATTCTTGTAAGTATTTCACTAATGTTTAGTAATGTAAAAAAGATATATATATATATATATTTTCCTTAAATGTATACATATTTCATTATATTTTGAATGGGAAGAAACTAAGCCCAATTTCTGGCAATATTTTCAGTGGCTTTCCTAAAGAAAGTGAAAATGTACCCTACATTTCTGACTTCAACACTGCATAACACATCAGCAGAAACCAACTGGTAGGAATTCAGGAACAAACATCTGTAGTTATTAAACTCCAGTGCAGTTAATTATAAGTTATTAAACCCCTCTTAATGTATAATATTTTGTAAAACTCTAAGCAAAGGTAGGAATAAAACATCCCAATTTTAAGACTTCTCGAGGGTGATGTATTCAAATATTATGAGTATGAAGAAGGTAATAAAAATGAAGTTAAACAATATGTTACTGATTATATGCATGCAATTATTGTCATGAGTGGATTAAGTAAGGCTTGGTAGATTTAGTGCTGACATGTATTTAGGACTAGGATTTTGAGCTATTTAGGACTAAACTAAGTCTTTAAAACTGAACTGTACACAGCGGAGGATGAAAAGGTTTTCTGCAGTGTTTCTGCAGCTCTGAAATCCGTCCCTTCTTAAGCTGCCTTTATTATAAATTCCATCTCATGCAGGTAAAATCTTCTTTTCTATTCAGGCTTTTGAAAATGAAACTTTGAAGAATGGTAAAATCATGAAAGGAAAAAAAAAAAAAAAAAGAAACAAAAGAGTTTTTTTCAATTGTCTGGAATATTGGTGCCATACTGGATGTTATCATCACTCTATAGCTCACTTTGAGCTGCTCGTTTTGTTCTATTTTATATTAGAACAGGGGTCCTGAGAATAGAAATTCTCAAGGTGAATACGTGCCCAATTAAATACAGAGGGACTGTTTCTTACTTCAACAGAAACAGTTTTTATTTTAAGCTCTTTTTAATAATTGTTTGAACACAGAGAAGTTATAGAGTGTTATAATCCTAAACTACTAGTGAAACAAATTACATTTTCTCAGATTAACAGGAATTCATAGGCAAACCTGTGATGTTTTTCTCTTTTTTTAACATATACATTTACCTTACCACCATTATGTCTATGTACTACCAAAATCACAGTCAAGACACTTGGTGGAAAGGGCTCATAGTTGAGATACTCAGCTAGTTTATAGCCACAATATTTAAGTACATGTTTAATTTTATTTCAGAAACAGTGTAAGTCATGCAGGACAATGTCAGTTTTTTGGCCCAATCAGGTACAATATCCTTTCCCCCACAGTAGTCACTATCTGTTGTTTTGGGTAAAGGACGTGTCTCATGCCAGACATCCCACCATAACTCTATTCTGTATTAAGGGACAAAATTTCCTAACAGCTTTTAAGAAAATTAATTTTTATTTCTCAGTCATGAGATGGGAATGCACCTTTCTTAGGCCCTGATCCAGAAAAGCTGTTAAGCATGAGCCTAACTTTTACCAAGCTATTAAGTGATTTGTTGGATTGGGGCCCTAAAAGACATAACAACAAAACTTAGTGATCTGTGGAAAGCAGTAATTCTAATTGCTGTATCCATCATTGATTTCTATTTTTGTGAAGGGCAAAGCAAAAAAATTTACATCAGTCAGAAGAAAATGTGCCTTTTTTATTTGCTTGAATTTCTGCTCTTTCTTTATTTGATTTGATTTATTCTGTGGTTTCCCTTTTATCATAATATAATATTATAGAATTAATGGGAAAATCAGCCTTCATATTCAATGGTAATCTTTAGAACTACTAACCAGTAACTGTCCCTAATATCATATGCAATGCTTGCCTACTAATCTACGTAATTATCCAGCAGGAAAAGTTAAATCTCCAAAATACTGTCTTTATCATTTTCTAGTGTTAATGAATTTGTATTGTGGAAGAAAATTCTCCAAAAGTCTTAAACCTAAGCAAAACAACAGTACTACATAAGTAAGCAAAATCAGAACTCACCGCTGCAGTTCATACTTTCACAATTAGGGCATTATACTTAGCTCTCTGTGACACATTGACTCCTGGAAACAAGCAGGAGATATGCTTTCCATAGTTCTGTGCAAATAAAGTTAGTGAACATGTATCAAAGATTCTGTCTTAGCCTAACTATATAAAACCACCTACTGAAAAATCTAAAACCACATTGTGTTGCTCTTAATGATCATCTCAATCTTTGAATGACATTTTCAAAGTCAGACACATTCTTAGTGAATTTTCGCTTGGTTCCTCAGCTAATCCTACTAAACAGAAGAGACCATAGACGTCATCATTGTAACCTCTTCTGTCCTTCTCTGTTTGAGCTCTTGAGAAAGCTATTGTAACTGTAGTTTTCCTTTCAGTCAACATAGCACTGTATGTTTCGGGAATTGTTGAGCATTTGCTACTGCATGATGAAACAGAAGTTATAATAAGTTCACTGATTTTAGTTATTTGCAGTTTGATGGGAAAAAAACGTATAAGTGCTTATCCAAAAGTAATGCTTCCTGTTTTATTATGGTGGCCCATGACGCCAGAGATGGATGTTGGTGTTCTGGTAGTAGAGGTTGAACCTTCCCGCCAGTATTCCATTACACTTTTTTGCTGTGTGACAGATGGCAGCTGAGGGGTACTCTGATTAATGCACAGCTGTCAAACCACAAAATAAGCACCTCAATCTTCTCATCTGCACAAATCAGCAGATTATGACCAGCAAACTGTGTACATAGCTGAATATCAACATCAGTGCATTGGAAAATATGGTGAAAGTGTTGGAATATCACAAAGTTTGCCCCAGGTATGTCCCAAGAATGCTTACACAGGAACTGAAAGTACACCAAATGCAAGTATACCAGGACCTTTTGAAACAATATGAGGCTGTAGGTGAGTTTTCTGGATCATGTCATTACTGGTTGCGAGATGAGGTGTCATCACTACAAGTTGGATTCAATCCATGGAGTGGTAACATGTGAATTCCCCATCCAAAAAGTTGAAGACACAACCCCCAGTAGTTAAAGTGTAGATAATGTATACTATCATTTGAGACAGGAAGTGGTAATCTTTCTAAATCTCCTGGAACCCAGGCGAACCATCAGCTCATATGATGTAGAGACTCCACATCGCTACACTGACTAAGCTGGAGGCTTGAACTTCCAGAGTCAGGCCAGAGAAGAAGACAATCTTCCTCTTGTAACATGATAATGCCATACCAGTTTGGACACCATGGAGAATATTGCCAATCTTAACTGGACTGTCCCACCATACCTACCATATAGTCTGGATTTGTAGAGCACACAGGCTCTTGTTGATCACAAGAGAAAACACAACTAATGGTGGTGACTAAGCCAAAAAATACTGTTTTCCTGGGAAATACTGTACCTGGGAATTTGCTCTCTCAGGTAGTGTTACTGTGCTCTTTGTATCTGTTGTAGTTTCCAGGGAAAGAAGTAAGAGACATTACTTTTGTAGCAACCAGCCTGCAAGCAGCACAGATTATGATGAAGATCAATGATTAGCATACTCCTAGAGGCCATTTTTTTAATTATTATTCTCTTATTTTAAACATCCAAGGAGCTGTTACTTTTTCTTTTGTTTGACATTATTTAATGTTTCTTCTTCATCACATTATAGAAAATTGTGTCCTAAGGGTAACTACTCTGAGATCTGAGAATTTACTCTGCTATGGCCCTTGCTCTACAACCTCCAGCAAATACACTGGGTGACTGGAGCCTGAATAATGAGTAAGAACAGAAAATGTAGGCCACAACACTGCCAAATCCCTTTCAATTGTTTTGCTCATGAAATAACCAGATTCTAAGCTATTTGACATCATATTAAAGTCTTTCAGTGAGTTTCTGCTTTCTCCTTGGAATAGAATACTTCAAATTGAGAGATCATCCAGTTAATCAAAGGGACCACAGCAACATGGAAGTTATAGATGTGGATATGAGTAGGTATGTGTAGATCTGGGAATTACTTTTAACCGCAAGCACTTCTTTAAAGCACAGTTTCTTTCTGCATACTTCAGTTCCTGTGTATACAACACAGGGGAACAGCAAAACAGTTATGGAACAAGTTTCCTTGAGAGATGCAGTGGTATTTCAGAATAAGAATACACGAATGCCTTGTCTATAAAGAATAGATGTCTGAGAAAAAGAAAAAAAAATCTAGAAGTATCTAACAAAGAGGAGCCCGTAAGAATATGGCTTATTTGTTTATATCGTGCAAACACAATGAAGGAAATAGCAGAATACAAACCGTGCTCATCCTTACTCATATTTGAAGTTTGTAATTTGCACAGTGACAAAATGTCATTCATACTGTAGTTCATGTAAAAAAGTCTAAGATAATATAACATCTTCTACTGGCCACTTGTCTTTTCTACAGCCAACAAGTATTGACAGCACTGAGTGCAGAATGTGATATGCTTCTAAGGAAAAGAGGCACAAAGATTTTGTTTTTATCCCCATTATGATATTAATATATCCTGCCAAATTTGCTATATCAAGAGAAATTGTTCCTTATGCCAAATATTCTTCTTCAGAAATGAAAACCCTGCAGGGTGTTCCTTTCTCAGTATTTCAACTGCATTCTGTAATATTTTCAACACAATGATCACTTCACAACAAAAAATTGCAGACATATGATTTTATTATTCCAAGTTTTCTTTGCTAAGATATTTTGGCAGCCAGCAAGTATCTGCCTTGTGGTTCCTCCTGGATCTTCCTTTCTCACTTGGCAACTGATATTTTGGGTGGAATATGAAGTCAGAACTTTGAACATGGCCCCTAAACACACTGTAGATAGAATTTTTTAGCAAATTCTTTCAGACTGCAAGAGATTTAGATTATCTAATGATGTGATGACCTAAATGTTGACAAAGATTAGGTCTTTAGAATGTTTAAGATAATTATTTAATGGAATTTTCCAGTGGTATTACTTAAATTGAAGGTACTAAAATCTATTCCCTATGGGCACTACAAGTATGACACTTTCACAACTGTTTTTTCTCATCTCACACAAAAAAAGAAATTTGCAATCATCGGGCAAATATGGTTTTATGTTCAAAAAAATCCCCACACTATCTGAACTGTCTGGCATGGTTTAGGGAACAGTAAATACTTTCTAGTTGCAACCCACTTCATTCATCTTGAAGGAGTTCTTCTCGCTAGTAAAAATGTGAAAAATAATTTTGGGTTTGTAAGCGACACCAATATTTCATCTATTTGAAAATGTTTGAAGAAATTTTTTTGTTAACAGCCACTGAATATTAACCAAATTTAAAATTGTGTAATAAATTTAGAAACGTAAAGAAACCATATGATGAAAGGTGAAGGTATCTTTCATCTGAAAGACTTTCATTAAAAGGCACTGGAAATGAAATTGCCTTGCAGAAATGAAATGAATTAATAAACATTTCAATAGAAGGTGTTTTCAATATAAGTTTTTTCATCTTTTTTTTTTTTTTTTTTAAGCAACATTTCTAGTTGTAAGCATTCACTGCTTGTTGTAAGCATTCACTGCTTGTTGTATAAATATGATCAACAGAGGCCAAAACTGTGGATCCGTGTGATAAATACTGCAAAACTCGAGGGCATTTCCCAGCAGTGCTAATTGCATTGAGAGCTCAGCACCTTGTGTGATTACAGATAAAATCTTGAAAGTTGTAGCTGAGTACTGCAGTATGTCACCAGCTGAAAGCCAGTGCTTTTCCTGGGAAGGTATGTTTATAACTTTGTATAAAAAAATGCTGAGTTAACCTTCTCTCATTCATTTTTTATTAGTTACAGAGAAAATCTCTGGCTTAATATCTTTTTCCCATGCAAAAGGCTCAGTCTCATGTTTCAAGAGAAGTACCTCCCATGTTCTCTTCAGTTAGTTCACTTTGGTCTGACACAACCGGATCAAGGAGTGCGCACTTGTGCCACCTGCCTCACAACTACAATGGACTGACACCCAAGGAGACTAGAATTCTAATTCTCAAGGTGTAGATTCACACCTCAGGGAGGCCTGTTAACCTAGTCTGGCTGTTAAAATCCACCATTCTGATTCACTTTACTAACAGGAAACGTAAGGGAGTTTTCTATAATACAAAAATCCTTCTCAGTTCATAAATTAGCCAGAATATCCAAGTGACAAAGCTCCTAGCCCATGGGAGCACTTCAGAGCAGTGACAATTTAAAAGCATTTATGAAGACAAATTATTCCCTGTTAAGACCTTGTTTAAAATGCAGACACAAGCTATTCCGAGTTGTTTGCAGTTCACTGAATTTTTGTCAAACTGGAGAAGAGATATTTATTATTATCAAGTGATCACACAGCAACAGAGTACGCCCTAAGTTATTAATGACTTTTTCATACTAGGAAGGATTGGTAGACATGAGACAGATAGTAAGCTTCTTCATAGATTATTTAAATTGTTAATATTGTTTATTGGGGAAGACAATGTAATGTTAACCAAAGAAAGAATGAAATGCTACATTGCCTGCTAGATGATAGAATCATAGAATGGCCTGGGTTGAAAAGGACCACAGTGATCATCCAATTTCAACCCCCTGCTATGTGCAGGGTCACCAACCAGCAGACCAGGCTGCCCAGAGCCACATCCAGCCTGGCCTTGAATGCCTCCAGGGATGGGGCATCCACAACCTTCTTGGGCAACCTGTTCCAGTGAACAGATTTTAAGTTGTAAGATATAATTTTCTGAGAATTCTCCAGTGTACAGCAATACTGTGACTTCTGATTATGTAAAGGTGTCTCGCTACAATTTATAGGAGGGAGAGGAGGTTCTTTTAATATCTGTATACCCGGCATGAGATTAAGAAACAGTGGTTCAAATGTTGGTCTGACCAGTTTATACAGATCTTAATCAGGGAGGTGGGGAAGGGGAGGAGGGACACTATTATGTATTACAGGAATGGGGAAGGGAAGGAGGGCGATTGAAAAGATAGGAAAGAAGAAGCAAGGAGTCTTTATAAGAAGCAAGAAGGAGATAATCACTACCATGGATCCAGCATAGTTCAATCATTGATCTCAGTAGTGGTGGGTCATTGGGTATTGTTGTTCTGTTGACAACGATGGTGACCACGGAGATAATGGCAACTTTTCAATGGCAGTACCAACTTATTTATAAGTCCGACGTGGCTGAGACAGCTCCCCTTGCAGTGTCAGCTTCTGGCTTTGGAATCTCAACAGGAACTCCTTTTGTTCCCAACTTATGGGCCTTGCCAGATAGATAAGAGGGAACAGGGAGGTGCCCATTTGTATCTTGCCTTCACAGGATACAATGATATCATCCCCCAGCCTCCCATAGCAAGCTGGAGTTATTTGTTCACAGGCTAGATCTTCAGCCAGTAAATAGTCCTGAGCACTCTTCCAAAGGCAAACAGCTAAATTTGTCCACACAGTGATATTGATTGCCACATGGCAACACCCATAACTCATCTCCTAGACAAGTCAGTCTTATCACAAGAAATACCTCAGGAAGCAAGCTTTGAGCCAAAAAAAACAAAGGATTGTCAAAAAAGGATACTGGGAGGGTAATTTAAAAGAAAATGAAAATAGAAGACCACAAGCCATCAGATTTCAGAATTAAAAAAAAAAAAAAAGAAAAAAAAAGAAACAAAAAGAAAAAAGAAAAAAGAAAATTCTCATTTTTATTTGTTTTTCCTTTGTAAATTTACAATATATTGTGTAACTCATAGAGCGACTCCTCCTTTTCATGACTGGAGACTTTTTTTCAGGAACGGATATTCACCTATTAAGAGCAGGAAGTGCAGAGAAATACTTGAATTATTTGACAATGGAAGAATACTCATCGTGTGAGAGGGAGCCTTACCACAGATCTTCAGAGCACTTGCTCAGACTAAGAGTCCTCTACATAACTGTTTTTACACAATCACTGTGATTAGTATGATGGATATCCTGACAATGTGGGAGTTCATCAGCTGAAAACATATCTGTAGTAAAGTTTCATGGAGAGGGTAGCAGAAGGAAATATGGGAATATGCTAGGAATTGAGTTTTTCTGTGTACTCACACAGCAGCATATATATATACTTTCACAGAAGAAATATTCTGAGATGTAAAGTTAAAGTTATTACAGGAAATAAAAGTAGATAGATAAAAATATATAAAGATATAAAGATAAACACAACACTGCAGGCTGGAATTTCTTATTCTGAATGTCATCTTCAAGAAAGAAGAAGAAAAGTATCATAGAATCAATAGAATGGCTTATATTGAATAAGACCTTAAAGATCATTTATCTCCAACCCCCTGTCATGAACAGGGTTACCAACCAGTAGACCAGGCTGCTGAGAATCTAATCCTGCCTGGCCTTGAATGTCTTCAGGGACAGCACATACACAGTCTCTCTGGGCAACATGTTGCCTCATGACCATCTGAGTAAAATATTTCTTAGATATTATTAGATAACATCTAATCTAAATCTCCCTATTTGTCTGCCATTCCTTCTTGTCCTATCATAATTAGACCATGTAAAAACTCCTTCCTTCTTGTTAACTCCCTTTAAGTCTGCAGTGAGCTCTCCCCTGAACCTTCTGTTCTCTGAGCTAAACAAGCATAACTCCGTCAATCTTTCTTCATGGGAGAGGTACTCCAGACCTTCGATCATCTTCATGGCTCTCTTCTGAAATTACTGTGAATGTATATCTGAATACTTCTGAAACAACTCTGCATTCTTGTGCGGAATCCAGAACTGGATTCAGTAGTACAGATGGAGCCTCAGAAGGGCAGTGTAGAGAGAGTTCTTCCCCCTGCTGGCCACCCCTCTTTTGATGCAGCTTACGATACTACTTGTCTTCTGGGATGCAAGATAACACTGCTAGCTCATGTCCAGCTTTTCATCCATCAGGACCCCCAGGTTGTTCTCCACAGGTCTGCTCTCAAGGTGTTCATCAGTCTGTACCTATATCTGGGATTGCATTCACCCAAGTCAATACCTTGTACTTGGTTTGTTGAACCTCATTATATTCTTGTGTACCCAATTTTCAAGTGTGTCCAGGTGCCTCTGGATATTGTTTCTCCCTTCTATTGTCAACTGCTCCACTGAGCTTGGTGTCATCTGTGAACTTGCTAATCCCATTCCCTCTGTCATCAATAGAGATGTTGAAAACTACCAGTCCCAAGATGACCCGTGTGGGACACCACTCATGACTAGTCTCCACGTGTACATAGAGCCATGAACATTAACCCTTTGGTTAAGGTCATTCTTTATCCACCTACTAGTCCAGCTTTCAAATCTTCTCTCTCAAGTTTATAGATTAAAAAAAAAAAAAGTAGAACTAAAAAAAGGAATGATCAGGAGTAGTCACCATGGATTCATCAAGGGGAAATAATGATCAGCCAGCCTGGTAGCCTTCTCTAATGCCATGCTTGGCTGGCTAGATGAAGGAAAAGCAGTGGATGTTGTGTACCTTAACTTCAGCAAGGTTTTTGTTACAGTTTCTCACAACAGTCTGGTTGGTGCATAGCCTGGCAGAAGCATATGAGTTTTAAGCAGATTCCTCAAAAGGTTTTCATTAAATACTTGTGATTTATATGAATCTGTGGTGTGATACAACCAAACCCAAACATTTCTAAATGAAATTCCTCAGTATTCTGTGTGTGTATAATCTACTTGAAAAATGTACCTTTCAAATTGTCTCATTTTTTATATGTCGTGCTTTCAAATTTCATCTACAGAAGAACTATGTATTGTATACTATGCATTTATATTTGTGTCTAATGTATCCCTCTGCTCTCCTGTAATACTGAATACGTTTGAGACGTATCTTTGTGAAGTAGACTGTAACTGAAATGAACATTTAGTCCAAAATAATTATATGAAAAAGCTAATTCTGTAATAAAGAGTAAAGGCTCTGCATTATAGTTTCTTGACGGCTGAGTTAATAAAAATGGAAAAGGTCTTAAAACACAGGGAAAAAATGCTATTAGAGGATTAAAAAAAAAAAATCAATTTATTTGAATTTATCCAGGTTATTTTCTATTCATGTTTTACTGCAACACAGTCCATTTGACATGAATTACCACAGAAAGGTGAGCTATAAAACTTATTAAAAAGTAAATTAAAGAAATAAAAATAAAATTTAACTTTCCGTTTGATAAATGCATTTTTTTAGTAATCATTCCCAGGAAAAGATGTTAAAATACTCTTAGGAAAACAAATACTTTTTTAACTTTTAATGCTTTTTTAAACATTTAAAAGGTTGCCAATTCCTTGCTGATCAAGTTAGAAGCCATTTTGAAGCATAAAATGTAGTTCTGAGATGTTGTGCCTTCTATAATATGTAATCCAGTTTCATTACTTTTTCTGAGTCATAGCGTTTTAATGTTTCCTAATTAGTTGTAACTACCATTTTTTACCCTACAAGATGCCACAAAAGCAGTAAAAAATGTAGTTACAGGAAGATAGAAACTTCAGTAGATGGCTTTTTTTTTCTTTTTCTTTTTTTTTCAGGTGACAGCATACAAAATTTCCCTCGAAAGAAAATGTACCTTTGAAGAGAAAGCACAATGGATAAACATTATTGCAATTGTGGCTTTGTATGGACATAAAATACAGTTATGCTTCCTTTCCTGCATGTTGTTTGATGTATATTAGACGGAGTTTTTTCTTGTCAAAAACAAGCATATACAGTTTTACATAAGATCTTATATTTCATACTCCAGATTACTTTACTATTATTTTATTACTTTACTATTAATATTTGCATATTAAAAAATAACACGTTTAAAACGAAGTAACGTATTACCACTGAAATAAGAGATTTGGGATGTAAGAAGACAAAGATGTAATCAGTCTGAAAACGTTCATTTCTCTCTGGTAAAGTAAAGCATTTCACTTCCTTTGTCCGTGTAAAGAGGTGCTGCTAAGGAGATTAGCATCTCTTCATTCACTTCTCTCATGTCCTAACTTGCCCAATTCACCGTTTCTTACTTCGACCAGCTGCAGCATGAAAGCAACAGGGAGATGCAGGGAGATGCATTTTGCAAATTTTTTCTTTCTAATCTTAAATCACAGCATATAGGAAAGAATGCTTTGGTGAATAATAGCATCACAGCTAAGATCTAAATGAAATAATCTGACATTTTTCAATGGGCATTTTATGTACAATTTTTTTTCAGGCAGTCCAAGTCTGGTGTTTTCGGCAATTAATCTTTATTCTTACCTTAAAAGAAAAGAGAGAATCAAATAATATATGTATATACTTCTTTTTTTTTTTTTAAGTAAATTTTCTTCTATAAACATTTTGAGTTCTACCATTAATCTTGCAGAAATGAATCTATTATCATAATTCTTTTAATTTTATGGGCTGCCTTTCAAATACTCTGTAGGACTTAGCATTTAAGGTGTTACCTTTGAAATAATAGAACATGTTAGAAACTATTTGTGTAGCTTAAGAAGGTTTGAAAAATATATTTATATATCCGTACTCTTCAAAGGAAATTTTGATTTTTTAAAATAAAGTCATGATTAATATTTAATCAAAATGTTTTATCAGAAAATATCATTTTTTTCTTTATCTTCTTAAAGAAGCATGCAATATTAACACTGATGGCTAAAGTAAGCACTTGGTGTGAAAAATGCAAGCACCTAATCACTTCTAGGAAAATTTCATGTCAGAGAAATACATTTTAGTATGTATTTTGTTAGTAAATAGTTGCATACACAACAAGCTTGCCTGTGTTAGAGTACACTGTGATATATTCATCACATAGTTATAAGCAACACAGAACACCTTTGTTTTAACTCGGTTATTACATTACCTGCATTTTCAGATTTATTTTTCAGATTTTTTATTTTTTTTTAATGAGGTAATATTGTGCAATATTGGGAAAAAAAACTCTGATAGTTCAGAAGCAGGTTGTGTCATCATGCACAACTTGTCTGTAGACTCATTCCTGAAACCAGGAATGAGAACAGTCAGAAGTCGTCTTGTTAAGCACACTAGAACTTCAGCAATAATAAATTTGTAAAAGATAGAATTACTTCAGGCAACAGAATTCCATTTTACATTACATACTTGCTATAGATAATAAATTTCTTATGCCACTGTTATAACAGTTCTTGCCAGGATCTACTTAGATCATCATGAACATTCTTACAACACATTCTAATTGTTAGTGACTCTGAAATACAATTCTTCAGCAGTGCCCTCTGACAATTTCCACCGTGCTCCTGCTTTCCTGCATAAGTCTTCATATGTTTCCAGTGAAAAGAATGACTAAGTGCAATTATGTAAATGAGAAATCCTGTGAAGTCAAAAAAATAGTCATATATCATATTACAATTTGTATTGCTCTATAAACTAGAATTATGACTGTAGAAATTTACTTACTGAAATTCAATTACATTAAAATGTACCTGTTGAAATACTGAAAATGTTGAATTATTGGACTGTTTCACACAGGGAATGTTAATGAGACATTGCTAATTCTCACAAATGTCGGATTAAACATTTTTTTATTGCGTATGAGTAATATTTGTTTCTAGAATCATCTTTTTTGAAGGAGCATCATTTTTAAAGGAAGATATTGACAAGACATGGTCCAAAGACTATGGACAGACATGAAAATGATCAGAGGGTGAAGCATTTCAAGAAAGTCCAAGAGAGTTGGGGTTGTTCAGCCTGGACTAGAGGCTCGAGAAAAACCTTACTGTAGCCTCCCAGAACTTTGAGAAAGGCGGAGAATTGTTCAGTGTTCATTGTCAAGTTAGATGGGTCAGCAAAGCCACTGCAAAGTACTAGAAAATTCCTGAATTGGACAAATGATTGGAAACAAGAGGGGATTTATTGATTTCTTAAGAGAGGAAAAAAGCTAAAGAAATGACAGCTGCATTAAAAATGTGATTTGGTTTGGGGGGATTTGGTTTTGTTTGTTTGTTTGTTTGTTTGTTATTATTTATTTTTGTCTTCTGTTTTGGAGTTCATTCCTGCCTGCAGAAAAGCACAGAGAATTTTTTCTTACTTTTATTAAAGTTTTTAAATTTAACGCCATCGATTTTTAAGCAGAAAGGCTATTGTGCTGTACTTCAAAATATCTCTCAATTCTCGAGAGAGTTTTTATGGGAGAATCCAGCAGCACTAAGTACCTTTGACTTTTTTAATGCATTAAAATATCAATAATTTAAAGGAGCAGGAGAACTTAATAATAAGGTGCACTACTGTTTTTAATGTTACAGTAAAATGCCTCTTTCCACTTTAAAATACTTTGTACATTACACTAAAAATCTTTATTGAACTATTTACTTTTTTTTTCTCTCTTTGTAAAGGCTTTTTCTTCATCTTTCAGTAGTCAAAACTATTTTCATCGAGTAGGAAATACATTTGTCTCCTGTGAGTTTCCCCATGGTGATTCTGAGGTCTGCACACTATTCTGGAGCTTTATATAGAGGAGTTTAATTTCCTTTCAGTTTATTTCATGTTTTACTTTGGTCAGCAATTGTACTGCCTAAGGGATGGCTCCAAGATTGCCATTAAATAATGAGCAGATACAGAGCTGAGCTGAGTTACAATACACACCAACAGAAGTTTCATCAAGGACTGTAACCAGATATTTACAAAATAATTTAAGTCTTAGTCTTCCTCCAGATGTTCAAAGAAATTTACTTTTATGCTAAACCTAGTAATTTTGCATGTTTTATATACATATATAATATTTTTTATACATTTGTTCTACAAGTAACTAGGTTTTGACTTCTTAATTTCTCTAGTGTTTAAAAGGTTCATATAGCCAACTACTCTGGCTCAACCCACATGTTTATATATAACTATATGTAAATGTAACCACATAGTAGCAATATAAACACTATACTAGTAATATATATATATATATATATATATATATATATATAAACTATATAAATACGGTCTTTTTACTTAAATAGCATAGTTCTATTCTTTGTGTAATGTGAGTGATGAGATTCCTCAAAAGAGTCAGCTGCTGCAAGATCATTACATTATATATGACAAATTATATATTTTATGTAGCATTATCATTACTGTTCAAAAGAAAGTTTAAAGCCACTTAAAAACAACTCCAAACAGAGCTCACTGGAGGTATTTAAGAAACCATGAAATTTCAAATAAATGACTATATAAATGAGAAACTAACTTTTGAAATGGAAATAGCCACTGATGTTATCTAAAACATACCATCTCTAGCTTTCCTTCCCAAATAAACCAATAAATAACCAGGCTTTAACTCCCAGCTGCACTGTTTAAGTCAAACTATTCCAAATCTTCTGAGGGAAAAAAAAAAAAGTGAAAGTTAGCCATAGTGATCTTTGATTAAGTTACTGCTTTTACTTTTAGGGTTTGTTTTTCTCTACAGCTTGTACTATCACTCCTTTGGCTTTTAGCAGGCGCCTTGATAATCTCTTCCAAAGTAAATTTATCCTCCTTTGCAAGGGATTCCTGGAAGCCGAATAACTTTATTTCCCTGGAACAAATAGGCAGATAATTTATAACAAGCTGCATGGTATATTTCATCTTTACTTCCTGCTTGTTCAAGTTTATTGAGATAACAGGAATTAATGAATTGGCTTTGATGTAAAGGAGAAAGAAAACAGTACAGAACATCATATGAATACATTTTTCCCATGAATCTGTCAGAATATGTCATTTTATATCTTCTCTGGCAAATTAAACTTATAAATTTCTCAGGAAACACATGCAAGTTTCCTTTCATTGAGATTTTGCTGCATATAAGTCTTCCCTTTCTCATTTCATTGTGTCTTTTCACTTGTGGATGTATTCTCCTGAATGTTTACTCCTTGTCAGTATTCTTAACATGATGCCTATGAATGACAGAAATTGAATTTCTTCAGCTCCAGAGTTGAACTACAGCTACACAATTACATAACGAACAAGCCCTATGAACATCAGATATTATTGTTTTCACAGTGGAAAATTAAATGCTCTTTGCATTACTTACAAACTGGAAAGAAAAACTTGTATTTTACAGAAGTAGAGTTCTTGCTAGGTACTGTTCTTGCTCTGACAAATTCTCAGTCTATTTCTAATACATGATGAGTACACAAAATAAAACTTTATTTATTATCCCTTCTTGAGAGACTCTGCATAAATTCATTGCCAGCCCCAGACTGGAAAAGCTCAATATATTTCTAAGCCATCAACATCCCCCATTTTGCTTTTTAATAGACAAGAGTATGCTGATTCATTTCTGTCTGACTAATGTACATTGATAAAGTCAGTCTATTGCAGAAACCTTTACTGACTTTTTATTCTCAGCTCTCTATAAATCAATGTGAAAAAAAAAAAAAAAATCAGCTGCATTTTCCTTAAAATCTAAGCCAAGAATTGCAACTCAGAGTCAGTCCAGCTAATCTTTTCAAACCAAATATTCACCTTAACTTTAACTTTAATCAATATATTTCTAGAAGGTAATTTCACCTTATGATAAGGTGGCTTGAAAGGAAAGACTGACCAATGTCATCTACCTGGATTTGTGCAAGGTCTTTGATAACTTCCACAGGATATTCTTGTGCCTAAATTGGAGAAACGTGGCTTTAATGAATGGACTACACAATAGATGATGAATTGGTTGGATGGCACAAGCCAGAATATTGTGTTTAATGGCCATATATATCCAGGTGATGATGAGTGGTATCCCTCAGTGGTTTGTTCTGGTACCAGTGCTCTTCCACATCACAACGATGTGGAAGATGGAGACAGTGAGATCAAGGGTACCATTCACAAAGTTGCAGATGACACCAAATTAAATAATGCAGTTGGTACAGCAGAAGGGATGCCATCTGAAGGGACTTAGACAGGCTTAATAAATATGCCCATGAGAACTTAATAAGATTCAACGAGGCCAGTGTACAGTGTTGCACTTTGGTCAGAGCAATCCCAGATAGGTATACAGTCTAGGACAAGAATACAAGAGCAGCTCTGCAGAAAAAGACTTTGGGACTCAGATGGATGAAAAGCTTGATGCAAGCCAACAATATGTGCTCACAGCCTGGATGGCAACATTATCCTGGGATGCATCAAAAGAGTGGTGGTCAGCAAGGACAGAACTGTCTCTCATCTGTCTTCATGATGATCCATCTGGAGTACTGTTTCCAGGTTTGGGCCTCCAGTACAGAAAAGGCATGGAGTTGTTGGAGCGCAGAGGAAGGCTGTGAAGATGATCCTATGAGAACATGCTGAGGGAGCTTGATTTGTTCATCCTGGAGAAGAGAAAGCTCTGGGGAGACCTCATTATGGACTTTCCATGTTTAAAAAGAGCTTAGAAAATAGACGGAGAGAGACTTTTTACATACTCCCAATAGTGATGGAACACGGAGGAATGTTTTTAAAGTAAAAGAAGTGAAATTTAGATTAGATGTTAGGAGGAAATTATTTACTGTGAATGTGTTGAGGCACTGGAACAGGTTGACCAGAGCTGTGAATGATCCGTCCCTGAAGGTGTTCAAGGTCAGACTCTGTTGGACCCTGGGCAACATAACATATAGACTATGGGAACTCTACCATGATGGAGCTGTTTGTTCTAAATTATATTTTACACCTCTTTCAACCTAAGTCATTCAATGATTCTATGAAGAATAGCTTCCCTTTTCTGTACTTCCTACAAAACCTGTATCCTTCCATTAAACCACATCAGCCCTGGGAGTCACCCAACATATCTTCATACTAACAAACAGCCCTATCATACAAACATAGACCTTTCAAAGACACACATGCCTCTAACTCATGCTTTTTCCCCATACTGCATGTGTTAGTGTAAAGGGAATTAAGAGTGGCAACCCACCATGTTGTGATCTTTATTCTGTGGTCTGCACATGAGTGAATACACACAGTACACATGAAATTGACACCAACCAAACCACAGCAAGGTTAATTCCAGTCCCATATCTCTCTTTCTTTCTAATTTCTTTGAGATTTGTCCTGATACATTAAAGGAAAACCTCAAAAAGTAAGAAGCATTTTTTAAAGTTTGCAAAGTATCTTTAAACTAATGAAGACATTAAAGTGCCTGTGTGGTTTTCCCACACCAGGAAACAGTGATCTATCTCATCTCTTTTTAAAGCCTGAGTTTAATTTTGATAGTAAAAGATCTAATTAGGAAGGAAGTAGACTGGGGGCACTGGGAGTAAAGTTTAATAAAACTGATTTTCTGCTTGGACTATATTCACTGATGTTTTATTCTGTTAAATGCATTGGTCTTTCCAACATAGTATGACAGCTTATTTGCAAACAGTGTTGTATTATTTGCATATTAAAAACGATTCTTCAGTGAACTTCTAAGTGACAGATATTAGTTAAGAAATCTCTCTAAATTATTTTTTTTATAGTCACAGTTTCTGTCATTAGTAGGGCAAGCTGACAAATTATCAATGACACATTTATGCTACAACTGGCATTCCTTGGCAGGCAGAATGTAAGAGGAAAGTGTCAGGAAGACAATATGTATACAATGCACTTGTTGTTTGCCATCTGGTTATTTGCAATGAGTTTTGCATTAATTACAGGTGAAAAGGATGGATATTTTTATACCAGACAATTGCTTTTATTGTAAACAGGAAATGCTAGAGATCCTTACTGGTTTGTACTCTGTTGATAATTATGAAAAGAAAATGTCATTTTGTGTACATTTAAGGTTTAATAATGGCCACAGTCTTTCTTCTGAACTGTTATTGAATCCTTTAACCATTTGTTTGTTTGTTTGTTTGTTTGTTTATTTAGAAGTCATTTCAGGAGTGAGTGAGCAGAGCAATACCCAGGTGCAGCCCCAGCTCAGATTATCAGCCATAAGTACTGCATAGCACAACTGTGATACCCGGTGTTCTTGAATTTACTTGCAACTTTTCTGCTGCTTGTTACTTCACAAGGAGTAAGACATTCATAACTACTGGATTACCGAATGTATTGTACTTCAGTTGCTCAGAAGGGAATGCCTTATATTTCTTTCTATGGAAACTACAACAGGCTCAAACAGTACAGTTACACTATTTAAAAGAGAAAATACTCAGCTACAAAATACTATTTCTCAGCAAAGGAAATGCTATTAACTATGTATTTTCATCAGCAATTAACAAGAGCCTGTAGACTGCACTCATAATATCTTTATCTGTGGAGGTGACCTCACTGTCACCATTGCTGAAAAGCACCACCCACAGTTTCACTGCACTTACATACACTGTATGCATCGCTGAATGTCAGTGGACACAATTTTACCAACATGGAGTAGTTCAGTTCTACATTTTTCCTTTATGTGCACTTTCATGTCTGATACCATTCTGTCAGACTGCCCTTCTGCTACCGTTTACTGCACAACAGCAAAATCTAACAGAATACTGATGGGAAGGTTCGACCTCTACTGCCACGCCAATGGTATACCCTATGATAAGCCAACATACTAAAACAGAAGGCATTACTTCTGGAGCATCCATCATATAAATATTCTGCCTAAGATGTCACCAGCTGTGTATACATCATGGATCCCGTATTTGACTATGAGCTGTTTGCAACATTTATTTAAAAACAACATGCACTCTGTTTTTTTCATTAAATATAGTGATTGAGACTCTCAGACAACACAAATGCAGTCTATACTTCCAACTCAGAACCTATTTTTCTTCAACAGGGTGGAGAACCCCATGCTTCCTCTTCTTCCATATAAATATTTCAGCATCCCCAGGAGATGCAGGAGAGTTTTGAAAGAGACTCCTGTAAAATACATTGAATGCTTGGTCCAAGTTTGCAGCAGGTGAAAATGTGTATAATTCTAGTGAAAGTAAGGCAGATAATGGGATTTCTGTTATTACTTTCAGAGTTTTAAATGCTTTCCAAATAGAAAAAAGATAAAGTTTTATGATAGTCACAGGACCTAAGAACTGCATGGTAGCTGGAGGCCAAAGAAAGTTCATAAAAGTGGGTACATAATGTTTGCAAGTTATTACATTCTGTAATTGCTGTAATTATATATACTCTCCTTAGGACTGTGCTATGACTGATAACCAATCATTGTTTAATATCATATTAATATAGCTCCTTGAGTGTAGGAAAGATAACTTCAGAATACTTTAAATAAACCTAGAAGCTAAAAACTTCCTATCACAACACATAAGACAGTGAAACCTCAGCAGCAGACAGACTCTGCTATTCTCTGCTGTATTCAAAAAGCACTGATTTTTAATTCCTTACATTAGCTGTGAAATTTAAGGTCTGCCTGTGATTCTGGTCATATCAGTTGGCTCTCATAAACACCGTCTTATAGTTGGATTTAAGTGCAGAGATTTGGATTTAAATTGCTGATTTGACACCTTGAGGGCTGTGTTGTTATGAAGTTGGTTCATAAAACTGTTGAACAAACATTAGAGCCACACTGAGTTGAAGTATTCAAGCCTTTGGTTACTACTGCTTTTTCAATGTCTGAAGGCAAGCTATTTGGAAGAATGGTCTGTTATCTGTCTGATCACTTCTTTTTTCTAACACTCATGAGAGAGGACTGAATACCCCGAATAAACAGTGTACCTTGGAAAGGGACAGATATACTATCCTGAAATGTTAACCCTTTTCTTATATGTTCATCATAGTGCTACATAACTTCAGCGAGGTTACACCTTGTATTCTTCAACTTTACTTTTCAATGATAAGAATTCAATATAATAACTGATTAATTGACTTAAGCCACAATCACTGTCCAGTAGCAATTTACCATTTTTTAACATAATCATTCTCTAGATCATACACAAGAATAGCCTTTATCTAAATCTTGGCCTAGTATCTCAAAGTCTGCTGTCATTCCAGAAACACCAAATTCTGTTCCGGAATCAACATTCCTATTTATCATGATGATTCAGCAAGATCCATTCAAATGATACAGGTTTCTCATAACAGCCTTATGAACTGAGAACTTTAATCAGTTTATCTAGGAAGTAATTTAACTATAAAGATCTATGACAGAAGACACAAATGATTCTTTATCAGATTAGAACCTAAATACATCAAATGTTAAGAAGCAGTAGTTAGACAAAGTCAGCCAAAAATAGATTGGTAAAAAGTTCAAACAGATGATGAAGATATTGAATGGATTTAAATTGTGTTTAAATCCATTCATTCATTCTGAAAGGACACTTTCAGACCTGCTGAAATACAAATGTTTGGTTTTGTTACCAGCATTATAATAATTGCTATAATTATGGAAATTTAAGAAAAAAATAAAAATTTGCGTGAAGGTTCAGAATGCAGAAGTTAGTCACCAACACAAAACATTGTCTTATTTGATGTGAATGCAATTTCCCATAAAGTTAAGAATTTGCTCTTAACCTAGAAGGTCTGTCATGGATATAGCCCAGACTATTTAATTCTATTCTCTTTGAATTCTGCTTCAGACTCTAAGTGCCTGTGAAACTACTTTCCAAAATACCTGTAGGCATGCCTTGGCTTTTATATCTGAGATAAAGTGAATGGAAATATCAACTTACTGGTTGTCCATTTTTCAGGTAGAAAAATAGTTAAACCCCATAGATGTGCACCTTCCAAATCACCATCATTTGGATTGACCTACCCATAGCTTAATCTCAATGAATTATAAAAACAAAGAAGAGAAACTATTTGTGATTTTTTAGTATTTATTTTTTTGTATTAAAAAATAATTATTTAACAAATAATAGAAATCACTTCACTGTGAATCTGAAATGTATCAGCTCCCTATGCTGTCAACAGCCTACAAGGGAAAATTCATGACTTCCTTAAAAGTTTGTCAGTCTATGCCCTACCATAGTCCATCTTTCAGGTAAAGTGGATTCTATGTTTGCAGTCCAGGATTCACCCTTAGTTTTCACTGGACAAAAGTTTCTTATTTTCAAAGAAATGTTATGAAAACAGAAAAGAGAAAAACTACAAAGTTGGCAAAATTAATACAGTATGAAGTTTGTTAACATGGAGAATTGAAACAATGAAAAGCGTTTCATCAACAAGTGAAACATTTCCACAGTGTATAGTAGATGAAGGTCTATAACATTCCATAAGAAATATTTTGCTCCAAAATGAGAAATAAAATAATTTGGGGCATCCCTCATTTTCAAGACACACAAGAAGTCCAGATAGCTCAGAAATGGGCTGTACAGTGTCCTGGTGGAAAAAAAAAAAATGCAAATAATTCATGTATATTCATTCTTGTTCAGCCTATTTTGGGAATTTGGCCTTTTTACTTGTTGTAGATCAAATACAAATAGATCACAAAGGCCCCATACTTAAGAATTCTACATTCATACATTACTCCAGGTTTGTTTTTTTTTTTTAATGAACATAAGCTCAGATATAATTTACTAGAGGCATGTGAAATTCTGTTTTGTTTAACTGATTGAAGGTGAGGAGGTTCTGCTCATTGTTCACTGGTTAATTAATACTCTGCTGCATTTCTCTATAAATAAACTTTTTTTCTTCCACTTAGAATGACCATTATTGTACACTGGAAGACTAGCAATATGATAGTAGAGCAGGAATAATGATGAGATAGGTAATTAACCAAAGTGCAGTCCAGGAAGACATTAAGGAGAGCTTTATATAATAAATTAAATTTTGCCTAAGCAAAAGTTACCAATCAAAATTTTAAGTGTGTAACTGAATCAAAAGCAATATCTCAGGAAATAACCCAAAAGAATCCTATGATCTACTCGTTGAGGTTTACTGGATTCTGGGTCCGAAGTTTCCTCAATATCCATATCTATCACTCATGAGAGCACAAAAATGGTTTTACCCTTAGTTTTCAAAAGATTAAACTATAAGAAAAGGTAGGATTTCTTAATGAGGTGCAGCACTCAGTCAGTGACATTCATGTAGGTTTTGGGACCACAGTTAGCACCATCACCTTTCAATGCATTTCCTTGTAACAGCTACAGTGTACTGAGTCAAAATACTAGCATCGATTTCTGTGTTGTCTGGTGCAGACAGTACATTTCTCATCCTAGTTGTGTCATTTTTTGTGGGACAACCAGGGGATCAGACCCAGCCAGCATGGGTTCATGGAAGGTATGTTCTGCCTGACCAACCTTATCCCCTTCTATGACCAGGCAACACACCTAGAGGATGAGAGAAAGGCTGTTGATATAGACCATATGAAGTCTATAGACTTCAGCAAAGCCTTTGACACTATTTCTCACAGTATTATCCCAGAGAAACTGGCAGACCTTATCTTGAGGAGGTATACTCTTTGCTGGGTAAAATACTGTCTGCATGTCCAGCTCCACTAAGTGGTGGTGAACGCAGTTAAGTGCCATTTGACTAAAAGGTCTAGAAGTTTAGCAACTACAAGTACTTTCCTTTGCTTTTATAATTCTCTCTGCTGTTTGATGTATATTGATTTATTGAGATGACTAGATAGTTACTATCCATTTGGATAAGTTGGCTCACATGAACTTTCAAATCTATTTTGAAATACAGTGTGGACTGTTTTGTAGTTGAACAGGAAACTAATTTGCGAGTTTTGCTAGATAGAGAAAATAATCCTTTTTCTTAGTAAATGGAA
The DNA here is from genome assembly GCA_035772895.1 of Perdix hodgsoniae. Taxonomy (NCBI): domain Eukaryota; kingdom Metazoa; phylum Chordata; class Aves; order Galliformes; family Phasianidae; genus Perdix; species Perdix hodgsoniae. Next base: position 1,866,007 of record JAPSGF010000081.1, on the reverse strand, counting down.
AGATATAAACTGATTGTTATGTTGGGAACAAAAAACAATGTCAGAGTGTGATTCCTTAAATTCTGTACATGTTATCCTTATTTTGTAACTGTGTAGTTGTAAGTAAAAACAAGGTTTAATGTAGACAAAAATTGAAAGTGTGTTTTTGTTTGACTGAAAGCTGAATAGACTTCAGAATACAATTTAATAGACTTATGAGAGTAAACTGAACTGGTTTACTCGTCTCTGATTAATCCTATAAATGCCACTTTTTAGTGTTTTACTTCTTCTGTATAGTTTTGCTTTTATTTCTTAGATGGATGGCATCATGAATGTCAGTGTTAGTCAAATGATAGGAATTTTGTTATTTTGTGACCATTTTCAGATACAAGATTCAAATTGGCAGAGAAAATAGCTATGCTTCATTTTAAATTATACTTGCTTTTGAAAGAAACGACTCAATTATTAGTGATATAACTTTAAGACTTTAAGCCACAGAATGGTAATTTTGATAATAGAATTTAATGGGGCCAGAAGAAAAGCCTTGAAGATTTAATGAAATGTATCAAGATAAGACTCAATTTGATATATAACATCTTAAAGTGTACTTCTAAAAACAGACTTTCAGCCACTAGAATATAATAACCCTTTTAAAATGTTCATTTTTCTGCCTGTTAAATAAAAACAGCTTCATGTTGCTAATACCAGCCACTGAAAAGGAAGTTTCTTTTCTAACAGACAAATGCTCATGAAAAATAATAACATACTCACAATAATAAATAAATAAATAAATAAATAAATAAATAAATAAATAAATAAATAAGATTAAGAAGTTCTTTGCTGAAACCTGAGAAACTGTTACATTTGAAACTAAAATGAGGTTAAAAAAATTTCTTGTTCGTTTTCAAGATTCTGTGTAATGAAATGGACTTTCAAGGTGCACACAGTGCAATGTTCTCTTCAACAGAGCAAGTATTGTCATTCATGTTTGTCTCTTCTCATGATGATGTCAAATTTTCTGACATCCTAGCTTTCCCCCTCTTTTTGTGTGTGTGTATCTGTGTGTGTGTTTGTCTGTGAAAAGAGGCCTGAGGCAAAGCACAGGTGATGTAATGACTTGGTGCTGTTTCAGAAGATTATATTTAAGCGTTTGTCTTGTAATGAAATATACAGTCCAATAAAAATCATGTCTGTTTCAGGAGAAGACAACTTCAATAAATTGTTATCTCTATTTCATGTTATTTTCTTCAGTCTATTTTTTTTTTTCCTTCCAAATTATTGTTCATGTCAGACTCTCAAGTGGCATGGAAATTCAGAGAAGTAAATGATGCTCCAATCCTTATTTCATATTGTTTACATCGCACTCAGATTCCATACTTTTACATACATTTCCATTAATTACCATCACATTTCCAGTTTCTTGATATAACCACATAGCCATCATTCCCATAGCCTAAGAACCATACCTCTAAATTATCTGTAGAGTTCATTTAGCCCATGACTTTGGGCTCCATCTATCATAACAGTCTTTCTGGGCAGATAAGATGATGCATGGTGTTTGTTAGATTGTTCCATACTATCCAATTCTGGTTCTATTGTAATTCCTTCTGCACTATCATTAATAAAGCACATAGCAATTGTGCAAATGACAATATGAAATATTATATAGCAACTGATATCATACAATTCAAATTATTGTCTGTTTTCGCCCAACATTAAATCCTTTTTACATACACACCAGCCTTCTCCACCTTGACATCTCGAATAACCAAAACCGTCTTGCCCAGAAAGTTTCTTGTCTGTACTACAGAGACTTTAGCTTCTCTTGCAGTACGTGAGAGACTTGATTGCGCAGTGCCAAAGTGACTGTCAGATTCCTGAGTGTTAAACAACCAGGTAGCTTTTAATAAATATGTGTCCCAGTGTTTGAACACTTATCCTTAATAATTCTATATTTCTACAATTCATTCAAGCCACAAAATTCCACTATTAGCCTCCACTCTGTTGGACTTTCTGACTGGTGCAGAGTCTTCTGTTTACTCTCTGGCTCTCCACTCGATGAATCAGCTTATGAATGGAAAGTAAGGAGTCTCAATTAGTGCAGTATTGCCTCTAGTGTACTGTTGTGCTAGCTATTAGCTCCTGCAGTTCTACTTTTAGCAATTCCACAGTAGGAGTGTCCTCTAAGAGACGTCTAAGTAGAGCTTCTCTAAAGCTAGACAGCTGCTTAATGTACTCCATCTCCAAGGCAGCTGTATCAAAAGCCCAATGATACTCTTTCATGTCCTTGAAGTACCCTCTCCTGAGATAATCTATGCCAGAGATGGCCCACACCTCTGGGCTGGTAAAAATGGGGTGCTTTTGCAGTTACACTTACTTCAGCTAGTATGCTCTTGAGGTTCTCCTGCCATTTTAGAAATACATATGCATTCTGCCCCTTAATAGCTCTTTAGATAGCATCTTTAGATTACACTGTGCATTAGCATCATCTGGAGCCTTTTATTTCTGCAGTTCTTACATACCAAACCATTAAATCCACACAGTCCATTAGACCTGATTGTCCTTTTCCACCACCCATCTGAAGACAGAGCCCCTCTAGTTCTGTTTATTGTATTTGTTACTCACTTCTCGTGAATGTAGACCAACAGACCCTTTGTCAAACCTAGAAATAAGATCAGAACAAACACTTTGTCTGGAAAACTGTCCACTGGAAACTGAAGCAAGCTTTTCCTGAAAGAACCCTCCCTTGTGAGGGAAGATTGTGTCCCCTTGTGTACTTTCCCTTGTAACTCCTCCTCACGTCCTCTCTATGGTCATGGAGGTAAAACCATGGTTTGTGCCCACTGCTCCAGGTATCTGTCCATACCATCTCATGCTCCCTGTGACTCAGAATTATCCAGCTTCAACGCAGATATCTACATGATATTCTTAAAAAATTGTTTCATCTTGAACAAAATCTGAAACATATTCATGAAAAAGCAGTAGGATTGTGCTGGTTTGAACATCACAAGGACAAATTAAAATTCTCGAGAGCTATTGTAACTAGGTTAGGGAAAAAATGAAAAGTGAAAGAGAAAAAGAGGCTGAGGAACCGGTGGAAAATAACCACTCCTGTCTCCCCCAAAGCCTGGATCCTGGAGAGACAAAGCAAAGAATGTAATTACTAATAGTTTCCACAGTACAGTTCCCAAAGCACAGAGATGGCTGCAATGCCAAATGCAAACACCAGATTTGTTTCCTAAGCAGCAGTTTTAGCATATTTTAAGCCAAGGTCACACAGCACAGCAAAATAACAACCTTAATCCAACATCTAAAAATGGTAAACAGCATATCAGAGAAAATAAATAACAAGCAAGGTGCTAAATAATATAGATCCTAGAAAAGACTGAAAGATCTCTGCAAATAATAAAAATAATATAATCATGACTTGCAGTTATCAAACTACCACTATACCCAAAGTAATCACTCAGGTCAGATCTGCTGTTATCTCTACCCTTTGTGCACCACACTGGGCACCAAAAGTACTGTTGTGGTTTAATCCAGAAGCTGGCTGAGGACAACACAGTTGTTTGCTCACTCCTCCCTTCCCAGTGGGATGGTGGAGAGAATCAGAAAAAAAAAAAAAGCAGAACTCATGAGTTAAGCTTAAAATTACTTGCTGAAATAAAAAAAAAGGGGGAAAAATGATAATAGTTATAATAATATAAAACATACGTACAAAGCAAGTGATGCACAAGCAATTGTTCATCACCCACTGACTAATGCCCACTCTTGGCAGTGTTGTACTGCCATTTCCAAGCTTTTTCCACATTATGTTATGTGGTATGGAATAACTCTTTGGCCAGCTTAGTTTGGATGTTCTCATTCTGTACTCTCCCAAGTCCTGGTGCCCTCCCAGATCCCCTCACTGGCAGGAGAGTACAAGATGAGAAACTGAAGTGTCCTCAGCTCTATACTGAACTGCTCAGCAACAGCCAGAATCACTGGTGTCTTATCAACACCGATTTTCTCCTATAATCAAAACATAGAATTGTACAAGACACTATGAAGGAAAAATAAGCTGAAACTGGGATAAATTTATATTAGGTGAACTAATATTTGTAAATTCATTGTTGACAATACAATGAGCATAATGAGATTATATTAATAAACAAATTGATATTGATTCAAATTCGATTTTACTCTCTAGATTTTAACTGCACTTCTGTGTATGACTTTAAGGATTGCAACACAACAGAACAGACTTCAAAGGTAGTGGCTAGGAGGAGTGTCTTGTGTATTTTCTTGACTGTTTTAATAAACAAGAAGAAATAGAAAATTTCTCCAGTTTCAACTTTGTATTCAAAATCTGTAGTCTGTGGCCAGCAATTCTTCCCATGTGTTAGATTCATTAATCAGGAATTAAAAAAACCATCTGTGGACATTTTCAAATTTTTCAAGGAAAGAAGTCAAATAATAACTTGCATTTATGAAGTATTTTACTTTTTCATTTTTGGATGCTGTTTAAGTGTAATGAGGTTATTAATGTACCAACATGTTAATAAAATTAAACAGCATATTTTCAAAAACTTTGTATATTTTTTCACTATTAGTAGAAATGAGAAAAAGAAAAAGAAAAAGAAAAAAAATTTTTTTTTTTTTTTTTTTTTTTTTTTTTTTTT
>JAPSGF010000081.1:1780882-1860967 GCA_035772895.1 Perdix hodgsoniae | reverse complement strand
TTCAGCCATTTAAAAACCTCAAGAAGATATACAATATGAATGTTTTTTAGGTTAGTCAGTGATATCATAATTGATTAGTCCTTAAAATCCTTTCCAGCAGAGGCTATCATTTGTGGTCACTATCATTAAACATATTATTATCTCAGTTGGATTTTAAAAGCCGCAATCAGAAACATTTCACCTCCCCAAACCTTTTCCATCTTCAGATACTGTTGGTGCGCTCAGAAGAGCTATACCCTGCATATCTCCTGGTGTGCCTGTAAATTAAGTCCTTAAACTCAAGCTCAATGACTTATGCACCAGAAAGATGCCATGCATCTTTTCACTCGGACTATTCATTTTATTTGTTGTGTTCAGAATGCTTTATGTTGATCCTATTATATGTTCCTTTGTCAATGTTTACTCCCAAATCAGTGGTTTGAACATAAAACTATTATTAAAATGTCTCTGATTATCTTTATAGATTATGGCCTGAAATAAATCTTTCTGTCTCACAGTAAGGAACAGAAGGGTATGTACACAAGTTAAATACTAGGAGAATTCTATTGGTCTGCAGCAAAGAAAAGAAATATTCCTTCCCATATTGTTGAATCAGGAAAGATAGGAGATGTTTTGGGTCAGATAATGTGGCCAACCTCAGAGAGAAGCAAAAAGAAGATGGATTTTCTTTGAAAGACAATATCTTCTGCAATGTGAGACATCCACTGTTTGTAACTCAAGAAAAGAACTGGCTGGAAACAGTTGCCCCATATCTTCCCTATATGATGACCAAAGCCAACAGGACACAGTGCACTCAGTGAAAACAGAAGCAGAAAATGATCAGCAAACTCTAGTGTGAATATCCAGTGTGAAGCAGAGATATTTTGTTGTGACAAAATGAACTCTCATTAATGTATTTGTGCTCCACAGAGACCTAACGTATGCTCTCCTTACCTTACTAATTCAATTTTCTTTTTATGACAGTTACCCACCTAGTGAATGAGAAGAAAGCAGTGAAAGTGTTGGACGTCATGCCATAAAGTGTGTATTAGGAAAAAACTCTTCACTGAGAGGGTGTTTGGGCACTGAAATAGGCTCCCCATGTTCCTGGTTGCGGTCCCAAACCACAGCATTAAAGGTGCATTTGCCCAGCACTCTGATAAACTACATAGTTTATATTTTAGGTTGTCCTGAGCAATGGACTCAGTGATCCTCATGGATCCCTTTTCACATATTCTTTGATTCTGTGATTATATGTTGGAAATACAGCTATAAAACAGGTAACACATGTCTGACCCACCACCAAGGTCTTCTACTCTTCTACTGCAATCTCTCATTCCAAATACCATGTAGGTTGACTGCAAGCACTTTCAAATGATGTTTGGCACAGAGGCAAGCTTGCACCTATTTTAACATCCAGAGACAAGCACATAATTTGATCACAACATGGTGTTAAACTTCAGAGATTTAAATGTGAAACAATAAGTTACCTTTTATTAATGTGTCTTTTCTGGCACAGGAGAAAATAACTCTCTCCTACATAGGATCTCAGTGGGGAGAAAAGCAATGTATTCACCTCCCATACTCAGCTTATTTTGCAAACAAACCCAATGCTTTAGTCTAAGTCAATGATAAAAGGAAATATTTTCTTACATGAACAATTCCCTGGGAAGCCCAGCATGTGCTAAAAATATCTCACTGTTTGAATATCTGAAGCAGCATCAGTTCATCTGTAAGTCTCTAGGCACCCATAAACTCAATTAAAAACTGTGATTGTTACTTCAGCTCTGAAAATCCTACAGAGAACCAGTATGCAATAACTAATGTAAAACCATTATCTCCAGTCTATCACTAGAAGGCATACTTATAACCCTCTTCTTTCTTCAAACACTGGACAGTAAGCTAGCAAGAACATTGAACATCATTAAACAGAGAAAATAAAATAAATGTTAATAAACACACAAGGGTCCATCTGTATAGAAGAAAAACTGTAAATCAGAAGCTAGGTTCAGGCAAAACAATTACAATTTTCCAAATAATTCTGTTCCATTATGCCTCTTTTTCATCTTCTGAACTCTCTGGGCATCCCATATGATGATGGCTTCACCATCATCACATTAAAAAATTTCCCCCTGACATCTAATCTAAATCTCACTTTTTTTTTCCCTTGTCTTATCACTATATACCTGTGTAAAAAGTAGATTTCCCTCTAGTTTATAATCTCTCTTTAAATACTGGAAGACTGCAATGAGGTCTCCCCAAAGCCTTCTTTTCTCCAGTCTGAACAAGCAAGTCTCACTCAGCCTTTCCTTGTAGCTCCTCATAGCCTTCTTCTGGACCCCCTCTAACAGCTTCATGTAGTTCTTTTGCTGGAGGCCCCAGACCTGGACCTGGACACAGTATTCCACTTGGGTCTTCATAAGGGCAGAACAGAAGGGAACAATCTCCTCCTTCACCACACTGGCCACTCCTCTGTTGATGCAGCCTTGGATACAGTTGACATTCCAGGTTGTGAAAGTACAGCTTGAAAGAAATGTTCACACAAGGTTGCCTAAGGAACAGTGGACCAGCCCAGGTCAGAAATGGATGAATCTGCTAGGACTGAACTGGCTCAGGCACATCTCTACTGGCAACATGAGGATGAATTATTTCTAGCTGTGTGGGACCATGATGCCTTGGGTCATCAACAAAGAGACGCTAGGCTTGGGATCAAAGGGCGGCTTTGACTATGGCATTACTGCACATGCCACTCATTAGATCAGGCTACCCAGGGCTCCATCCAACCTGTCCTTGAATTTCTTCAGGGACAGGGAATTGAATTCTAGTAGCTCACCACCACCTGAATAAAGAATTTCCTCCTAAAACCTAATTGAAATCTTCTTTCTTTTAGTTTAAAGCCATTCCACTTGTCGTATTGCTATCAGATGGTGTAAAATTTCAGTCCTCCTCCTGCTTTTAAGCTCCTCTTTATAAGTGATTTTCCATCACTGTCAAAGCAGATGACAATAGATCATTAATTTTTTTTTTGCTTCAGAATCAAGAAAGTGAAGACGAAAAAGTAAAAGCATCTTTTATCTCTTGACCGCTACATCACTTGTCCACAGACTGCAGAAATTATGCCGCTCTGTGTAAGTTTTTGAGGCTGTCTTACAAACAGAGTTTTAATGTTTGTCTACGTTCGCTCTGCAAAAAAGTTACATGAAAATATGAAAGTTGCATCCAATTTCAAAGACATCCGTCATAAAGTTAGAGGTGACTCATCTATGAAATATTATAAAGTTCAAGCAAATAGACTATGAGAATTCAAAAGGCTAAGAGTAAGCCATGCATCTGCATAGCCCACAGTTAGCTAAAAAAGCTATTACTGAATTTACCCTCAAAAGCATATAAATCTTTATGTCCAATTCACGGACCAGTTCTCTCATTATAACTCTCGAAATCCACAATGAATTTTATTCTGCATTGCGCAGTGACTAAAGATTCTTCCAACTGACTGTACCTTTCCAAATATTTCTTAAAGATCTTTTACAAATTCAGGCACAGGTCTGCTTATTTTACTCGTAAAGTCAGCAGTTTTTCTCCATTTAAAAACACCTCTATCTAACAATCTTCCATCCATTTCTAACCTGGAAAAAAAAAGCTCACCAATAACACAGTAGTTTAAAAAACAAAAGGTGACCTCATATACTTTAACCAACTGACTTTCCTAGACTCATTGCCAATACAAAGTGTCAAGTCTTTTGAATCAGTATGTCATAACAAATGAAATTACCAAATTGGAGGAGTCATGGTAAATTTATAAAAATATTTACAGACATGTCCTTTATCAGCCTTCATGACTAGAGATGTTGTTGTAAGAAGTGGAGAGCTCATCTGCTTATTCAAAATATTTAAAGAAGAAAAGTGAACAGTCCTGTGCTGAGCACTGTCAGAATCGCCACTGTTTAATTATCTGTCTAATGTACTTTCGATTTTCCAACTGCCATGAATGAATTTATGTATGAATCAAAGCTTGGAGGGCAGGTTTTGGAAATTCATTATACCTCACACTAAAAAAGAAAACACTAAACTTCATTTCCACAAGAAAGAGGAAACAAAATGTTTGTATCCAATTCAGTTGACAAGCAAATCTGTTAGTACATGCATTAACTCATGAAGGTGGTATTTATTAATTAAGTTTAAAGGAATCTCATAACAAAATTGTGTTCCATTCCAGTTTTCTCATCACTTTTTGTTAGTCACTGCCTTTATAAAAAGAATGATCAGAACAAAATAGCAGAAAACTTAAGCAATAAGTACAGTGAAAAATAGGTTGCACGACCTACAGAAAAATAAATAAATAAATAAATAAATAAATAAATAAACGAACAAACAAATTAAAAGAAATTTGTCTAAGATAAGCATATAACACAATTAAAATTTTTAAACTATTTTACATGTACAGTTACTATGTTTACTTTTCTTTTCCTGTTTTTCAATTGTACCATAATGATGAATAAAAGAATATCTAATCCAGTAAGATTGAACTCAGTATCTTCCTTCAAAAAATAAAAGATAAGTTAAGTGACACCGGATCCTTGGATTGTGCATTTGCAGTCTTGTATCAGTCTGATAAATAAAGGTAGCAGTTCAATAGTGCCAAAATGAATTAACTCACTATTGACATAAAAGATTGAGTTCACTCTCAGCTGTTATGTTTTGTCTCTCCCTACCACAGGAAATTCAAGAGCTGGCAGTGTGCCTATGGTTTATTTTACGTTATTTTTAAATTACTAAATTATTCATTTTTGTGAAGTGTATGATGAATATACTTCCTTCATTTTCTTGAAAATATTTCTTGTTAAGTTGCATTTTACTCGTTCCAAATAGAAGAGAAAATGTTGTAGTTTGGTTTACAGGATAGATACATCAATAAGAAAGTTCAGCTATTTAAAAATAACATTTCGTTGGAAGCTTTTAGGAGTTAGCTGTGGCAATAACAAACATTTTTTATACTTCAGTATACTTAACAGACACAAGTTCAGCTTCAAGTTCTTTAAAAGCCTTAAAGAAAGCAAATAGCGAGAAAATAAGTCAGTAATGTGCTAGCTGTAAAAACTTGCAGGTAGGGAGTAACACACATATCATTTTCTAAATGTTTCATAATCTTGTGATAAGTTTCAAACAAACATCAGAGCATTTCAAATACATTCAGATCTTCCTAGATGGGAAAAAAAAATGACAAATATCATTAAACTTCATCAACAATCCTAAAAAAAGTTTCCAAGGATCATAGAATTGTACAATCACCAAGGTTGGATAAAACCTCCAAGACCTTCCAGTCCAACTAATAACCTACCACCAGTATTTCCACACTAAGCCACGTCCCCCAGAACAATATCTAAACACTTCTTGAATACCTCTGGGACAGTGACTCCACTGCCTCCCTGGGCAGCCCATTCTATCATCTGACTACTCTTTTGGAGAAGTAATTTTTCCAAATCTCTATCCTGACTCTCCCTTGGTGCAACTTGAGGCCATTCTCTCTCGTTCTGTCTCATAGGAGGCCAACACCCACCTCACCACAACCTCCATTTAAATAGTTTGGGACAGTTATAAGTCCTCTCCCGAGCCTCCACTTCTCAGACTGAACAATCTCATCTCCCTCAGCTGCTCCTCAAAAGGCTTGTACTCCAGACCCTTCACAGCACCACTGCCCTTCTCTGGACACTTTCTTGTCTTTCTTGTATTGAGGAACCCAAAACTGAACATAGAACTTGAGGTGCAACCTCACCAGATCTGAGTACAGAGGAACAATCATTTCCCTTCTCCTGCAGGCTGCACTACTTCTGATGTAAGCCAGGATGCCATTGGTGAAAACACACTGGCTGTCTCATATCACCTCCTCATCCTACATGTGCCTTAATGTCTTCCAGGAGGACCTGTTCCATTCACAGAGTTGAGCCTTGTTGGTGGTCTGCAGTTTCCCCGGTCATCCTGTCTCCTTACTTAAAAATGGGAGTGATTTCTCTTTATTCAGTTGTGAGGACTATGCCCGACAGCCATGACTTCCCAAATATGATGGAGAAGGGCTCAGCAATGAATTGAACTTCTGTTAAAACCTCTATAAAAAATGAATTATATAATTGCTGTAAGACATAGCGTACAGACAAAAGTTTTAGAAGCTATTTATTATTAAGCAAAATGTGTAAGTAAAGAGGTACTGGACATTGTTATCTGATAAGCGAACTTCATCTCTTGCAGAATGTATGGAGAACACACTGGATGACGTGTAGAGGCATTAGCACAGTCTGAAACTTTATTTAAAAAAATTTTGCAATCGAGAAACTGATGAATATGTGACTCAGTCTTAAATTTGTTTCTGCACTGAACTCTTGACCAAAATTCAGTAAGCTTCTTTTCCAGTTTAATTATTACATTTTTCCTAATTGACTTGTAGGCCACCACTTTCGAGAGTATCTTTTTTCCATTTCTGGACCCTGAGTTCTTAACAAACTACCCAGCTAACAAATCTGCATTGCATCTAAAATAAATAAGAAATGATATTTTATGATTAGATGGAATTATGTTTGTTATTTTTTAAGGCAAAGAACCATCTGTCCAGTTGTGACTTTGTTCATGCTCTATAAACATTAATAAAGCTATTTTGCTATCACTCTTTCTAATTTTGTGGACTGCTTTGCAGCCATAGCTACTTGCGTTACAAATGCAAGTTTTTCATGAGCTGACATGTTGCTTAAAAAATAGAAACTGTCACATGATCTTAACACTCATGAAATTAATGTATGTTCTGAGTTTGTACTTTGATGAAGACTAACTATGCCAACAGACATAGGTGTATAGATATCTCTGGTTACAGGGCTAGGAATAGTTATGACCATATGCACATTGGACTGATGGGATAGACTTATGAGTATCCCAAGTTTGACCCTCTATCCAATAAGTAACTCTACAGTTATGTTCAGGCAGTTTAAACTTCTGTTTATATTAATATATGTTACAATACGTATTTTTTAATGCTACTTTTAGCTTCATATAAGCTGTTTAGGAACAGAAAGAACTCTAAGGTCTGGTATGACTTTCTCTATACTGCTGAAAACACAACTTCCTCCAGTACCTCTGAGATGAAGATATTGTCAAGACCATAAGGAGAAAAATAGCATATACATAAGCAGGAAAATGATGCATGACCAACCCTTCATTTCCAGATTGATATGTCTACTGACTGAATTTTGTTTCTCTTTGTGATCAGACTTACTCACTTAAATCCAGAATTATTTTTCACAATTAAAGTCCAATTTCACTCACTATAGCTTTCTACATTGCTCTCTTGGAGTGAAATTCCCAAACTAACTCTGATCCATAACTCTGTAATTCCGATCCATAAAAAAATGAAAACTGAAGAAAAACAACAAAACTCTATCAATCAATTTGAAACAAGCAGATTATGTTTTAGTATCAAATAATAAAGCAATTAGCTAACATTTAGAAAGCATTGTAGACTATTTGGTTTTTCAGAAGGCTTCCCACAGTATTAAATTTCAGTTTAATCCTGTATATACAAAACACTTCCAGGTTTCTTCATGGATAATATACTCTCTCGTTATTACACAAATAGGTATTCTTTGACCAACCTTAAAATGACATTTACTTCTAAAACTACTGTGGAGTCATGTTCCTGTTTTCCTTCTCAGCTATTTTATTTGCCATTGAAACTGGAGGCAAGTTAACTATCTGAAGTCATTTACATGATACAATGATAATTAAGGCTTCTAAAATGCACTATCTTTGCCTGAAGGGGCTACTTTAATATTTTTGTCAAGTCTACATAAAATTTTCCTCAAATTTAAGGAGACAAGACTATTAAAATGTATGTATTTCTCTCCTTGACATGGGTGTGCTGAGTGCAGGATAGGATATGTAGTATTCCTCAGCCACTCTGTTAGCGTCTGCTTAGGTTCATCCCAAAAACACAGAATAAACACTAACCTGCACTTCGGTCCTCAGTGAGAATATAAACATAAACCACTTTTTTTCTTAAACTTTGAGAACTCAAACTTCTTTTTTGTACATCTGTAACACATGTAATATGTTGTTTTACCTGTTCAGAACCCCATTGAAGTTCTTGCACAGCTTGAAGAGAGGGAGAAAGAGCTCTTTTTGCTTTGTCAGCTGCAATCAAGTAAGCAAACCCCTTAAAGCCCCCCGCACCCTTCCAAACTCAACAAACCCGAAAAAAAAAAAAAAACAACTGCCTCTGAAAAAGGTAAACAATCTTTTAATTTCCTCAGAAAATGCAGAAGATTTACTTCTTTAAAAACAGGACATAGTATAAATAGTATCTTGGAAATGTTTATTTGATTAATGTATCCTACTTCAAGTGTCTTGAAAAAAAATTGTCTTGCAAGGGAATATAGAAAAAGAAGTTCAATTTTCATTCAGGTCTTTGTAAGAAAACAATTATTTTCATTCATAGCAATAGTTACTGTCATATCTTTTCATTGGAAAAAAAAAAAAAAAGATGGAATTAACTTTAGAAAAGTAATCAGATACTGCTAGGTAGCCAAATGAATCAAACTGTCTAAACTACTTTTTTACTAGAAATACATTTGCATTCCAGCATCTTGAAAGTATTGCAAAAACACACACACAAGGTGAAATTAATCCCCAGGGGACTGTAATGGTGGCTGTCAATAACACTCATCTGAATTTAAGGCCTGAAGTGTTGAGTATATGTCAAATAAAAAAGAGAGACAACCAACAGGGAGAGGACAAAACAGAAGAATTTTCAGTTTCAACAGATACAGAATGTAAATGGGAAGAAGTTATTAGAAAAATAAATTATTTCCTGACGTACTCTAATTCTTTACAATCTGTGTGGCACTGCCTTCACCACTGACACAACTGACATGGTCTTTGCATCTGCATTCATTTATCATGACCTAGTGGAAACCTCAATCCTGGTCTCCCTAAAAGTTTAATTCCAGAAGCACTTCACATTGTGTAAAACATCCCAACTTACTCAACCCTACCTCAGAATTAAAGGATTTTTTAAAAGGTCCAAATAATGCCTTATCTAACAACAACAACAACAACAACAAAAAGGTGCATACAAAGCTCTTTTTTCTTCTCAAAATTCTATGTGAAATAGCACCAAGCCTCATTCCAAACCTCTCCTCTAGAGAATATCTGCAGAAAAGCTAATTTTTCCTTGTTGTCTCTATTTCTACAGTAATATTAGATTTAACAATAAGTTCATCAGCCCAATTGCAGCACAGTCCTGTTCTAGAATGTTTCTGTGTTGTCCCCGAAAGCAATGGAATCGTAAAATCCTGAAGTCTGTCAAACATAAGCTAAAGCACATTTTCACACCTAGAACCTAAAAGTTTTCACCAGCTGGAGTACATGCTGTGTGCCATGAGATAGTGGTACTTCCAATGAGACAGTGGAAAGTTAGATAAAGGTCCCATTTCTTCTAACACCTCCAGAGGACCCAGAGAGAAACAGGACATCCTGAACACAGCTAGCAGTCTTGTACTTGTAATTATTTTGTGTGAAGTAAAGGGATAACAGATGTCATCCTATCAATTAATACATTTGCTCTATATCATACGGGTAGGAAGCAACCAATCAAACCAGGAAGGAAATAAATTTCTCAAAATCCGTCGCTATATCCTTTCATGGAACTGAGTTCAAAATAGATCTTAAACTTCCAAGTTTTTTTAAATCAGTACAGCCTGCATATGTCCTGTCCATCTTTTTGTGACAAAATAAATAAATAAATAGAGAAATAAATAGAGAAATAAATAAATAAATTTTGATCCTGCAAACTTTTTACTTCTTTTAACAAAGTCCTCACTCCTTCCTTAACTCTTTGTACAGTGCCTAGAAAAACAGACCTTAACTAGTGATGGCACCTCTGGGTGTTAACACAGAATAAATGGTAGTAAGGATATAATCCTTCAGGGGAGTAAGATGGTGAGGTTTTTGTACAGTAAGTGCAAGCACTGTATCCTCTCCAGTAAAAAGACAGGGAAAAATGATAATTTTTCAGCATTTTTTTCTTCTTCTTTGTGGGCAAATGCAGAGAGTAAACTTTAACACTTTGCATAAAGCTTCTGTGCATTGGAGCAAACTACCCTATGTTCTGGTGATTGAGAAAATCACATGACCACAAAATCCACGTATTCTGTGAAGTGTGGTGGCTACTATGGAAAGAAAAAACAAACAAACAACAACAGCAAACAGTGCAGTTTGTGAGATATTTGAGGAGAGACTTGCAAAACAAAATGACAAAATGCAGCTTTGTGCAGTGGCCACCTAGTTCCAAACCCAAAGGATGAACGGCAATCTTTGTTCAAAAGGAACGACTTCTACACAAATGTCATGCAAACTATTGTCCATGAAATGTTGTACATCTGGACTTACACAATGCAAAGCAATACTATTTTCTTAAAGTGAATGTGTAAAGAGTAGAAATGTATTTTCTATCTCCTGCATACCATTGGACCAGATGGAGAGAGGGAGCTGGCTTGTTCAGCCTGGAGAAAAGAAGGCTGCGGGGTGACATGATTGCAGCATTTCAATTCCTAAAGGGAGTTGCCTACAGACAGGATGGGAATCAACTCTTTGAAAGGGTTGATAACTGCAGGACAAAGGAAAGTGGTTTCAAGCTGAGGGAGGGAAGATTTAGGTTGGATGTCAGGGGGAAAATCTTTACAGAGAGAGTGGTGAGGTGCTGGAACAGCTGCCTGGAGAGTCTGTGGATTCCCTGTCCATCCCTGGAGGTATTCAGTGTCAGATTGGATGGGGCCCTGGGCAGCCTGGTCTGGTACTTAATGGGGAGGTTGGTGGCCCTGCATGTGGCAGGGGGTTGGAGATTCGTGATCCTTGAGGTCCCTTCCAACCCTGGCCATTCTGTGATTCTGACAGAGTTACACCTGTGTTGAAATCTGAATGAGTGAAAAACAGTAATTATTGTGTTTTCTGACATAGCACAGGCAGTTGTATGTCAATCATGTGTTTGCATAAGCACACAAATTCTTTTCCCACGTAGTTAAAGCTTTCCTAAAAAGTGGAATAAAGAAATCAGTACGTTATCGTTACAAATTCTACAAAAGAAAAATAAGGCTCACCCATAACAATTGTGGAATACAGTCAGTAAAACTAACCATTAATATGTTGAGCATAAATAATATAATCAAGTTGTGTCACAAAATGCCAAATAGGGCAGTCAGGAATTTTGAGCTGACACTTTCTGCAGTTTTGTGTAATTTTGAACCATAAACTCTGAAATTGCCACAAGTTGATTTTATCCTCAGAATGTTAAAACATGCAGTGTTAAAAGGCAAAATGCAACAAAACCTTCATTCACATCAGATAAATAATCATTTTTTATAAACAAAGAATACACAGTATTTAAAAATCTGGATCAACAATATACTGTAAGATACACAAGGCAGGAAAAAGACTGCCTTGTTACAGTATGTCTGGATGTAATTAAGGATGTCATGGTCTGAATGAGCGTGTCTTGATCAAAGCTAAGAAAAACAACGCTAGCTTTTAAAGCTTGAAGAGAAAGACGCTTTATGAAATGCAAAAAGACATGGCATATAGAATATTCTAGGAGATTAAAACAGATTTTTTACGTAGCATCATTTTAACCTATTTTCTCCAGTGAACTAAGTCACCTACTGCAAACATGCAGAAGCTGAATCTCTTCAAATTTTTAAAGCTGTCATGTGAAAAAATGATTCAAAAACAAGAAACAATACCCTTCCAGTCTTTGGAAAACAGGAAGATGCAGATCAAATACAGATTTTCACAGGGAAGAAAAGGAAGGAGAACTTGAACAGTTTCTGTTTACATGACCACAACATCCCAGATGACTTCATGATGTCCTGTCAAGTTCATCGTAGGAACAGAAATACAACAATGGACTCTAGAACAAGTTCTTACAGAAAACATGACCTGTCCAAAATTTTGGATTCTTTTATCATTATATTTTGCCTTTTTTCAGTGTTCAACTGAGTACAATGACATTACCCCAGCTGCACAACAATGCTCCACTAGATATTTTCCATATCTTCCACATGTGAAAATTGAACAAGAAAAGTAAGAAAAATTATCACTTTCTGTTTCATCTGAAGCAAAATTTTTGACGCCTCAACCATAAAGTCTTTACATATTGTAAAGTCTGTGAGGTAGGGGCACCTATGTTTCTGATTTTTCAGTAGTATCTCAATTCATTTTATCTAAGAATAAAAGTGATATAAAATTTTAGCTCTATTCAGTGCCTTTAAAATAGTGAATATCTATCTTTTTAATTTACTTCTGAAATGCTTACTGCATTTCACTGCATATAAAGAATTTAATGCTTAATTGCTTATTAAATCCTTATGGGTATAAACATTTCTTCTCCTCATCAAAAGCATTCCTATTATTGTAAGACGACTAAGCATACAATTACCATACTCTACAACCACTGTAACAGTAACTGTTCATTCAAAAAGTGTTGTTGAATGCATTTTACCATTTTAAACCCTTGTCTGTTCCTCGAGAACTTTGCATTAAAAAAATAAAAAATTAAAAAAAAAAAAAAGCCAGAATAAGTGAGCAGTAATACCAGGCACCTCTGTGATCTGATTTCAGGAAAACACGAACTAAACAGGCCAGATGTCTTGCATGTCTGCAACAGATCCAAGGCAACAAGAGGCTCAGGAGGGGTCCCTTGCCAGATCCACCTTTCCAGAGCAAGTCTTCAAGTCCACTGCTGGGAACAGGATTTAATAAGAACAAGAGAAGGGAGCAAATTACTATTTTGTCTTAATTGTTAGTAATTTGTTTTAAATATAAAAGGGTAATACCTGCCAACACCACTTAGAACCACTCCAAATTGATCTGGAAAGCAAACTCAATTTTACTGAGGCAGCTCAGTATGTCACTATGTCCCTTTTTATCTTCTATAGCCAGCTAAACATGTCAGTTGCCTCTCCAAAGGTGCTGCTGTGTTTTGGTTAGTTTTCATTTTTCAAAGAACAGGTTGGTCAGCCTTTGCAAGTTCCCTGTGAAGCACACAGAGTCCTGCCAGCAGTTTCTGCGTAGAGCAAGCTTCAGCATACCAGTACCCAAGAGCTTTGCACTCTTCTGTGGTCAGAAGCACCAGCTGCTGTGGGATGCCAGCAGGAGTATCTTGTTTTGATGCCTTTCCTCAGAAAAGCTTGCTGCAGCGATTAGAATTAAAGAAATGATGAAGTGGCTGGCTCTCCCTTCAGAAATATTTGGCAAAGTGAAAATATGCAACAGCTTCAATCTCAAGTTGTATCTGAAGATTCTGTGTAGGAGGGTATGGGATATTATTTTAGCAGTACTATCTGATCTATGTTTAAGTACTATTATGACTTGACATATGCTCTTTTATTTGTGCCTGATTTATCTACAGAAGCAGATTAATGTGTTGGTGGCACGGAATCCACCAGCAGAACTGAAGAAGCTCATAGCTATGTCTCCAAGCACAGCTGGGCAAGCCATGAGTTTGTGCAAGAGTCAAGCCTGTCAAACAGGCAAAAGAAATACTCCCATGTTCCTGTTAGTAAGCTGACATTATCTATGGTTATTTCTGCTAGCTGAAAATGAGATTTGGTAGGCATGTTTGAAATTAGTATGCTTCAGTTTCATGGAAAAACACAAGTGTATTACCATAACAGATATACTCTAATGCGTCTTGTTGGCTCGTCATGATGCACATTTTTATCCTGTCACTGGAACAACTGTAGTTCAAGCACATCTCCTCAGATTCTTTGAGCATGTCACAGAACCTGAATTTTCCTGATGATCACTGATGCTCTTTGAGGTCTTTTTCAACCCAGGCCATTCATGACACTGTCCTGTGAAAAGGACAGAATGGGGCAAATTGTGCATTTGGGGTTTTGAGATGTCAGAATGACAAAATCATCCTTTGTGCTAAAGCCCACAGACACTGTTGCCATTACAGACATCCTGAGTGCTACTAGCACCTGCTCTCTGTCCCGGCATCTTGGAAGGGAAAACAGGCTGCATCTGATGAGATACATTCTGTTCCACACCATCTCTTTCTGATAACTGTACATGACCATCTTTGATGTTTTTCTCTGCCCTTATATTATAAGGGACTTGATCTTTTCAGTGGAATGCTGTGATTAGGAAGACATTTCTTTTCACAGTCTCTTTGTACTTTCCATATGGGAAATGAGTTTGATCACTTAATCTGCATCCCATCTCGGCCAGCAGGAATCCTCAGCTTGGAATATTGTTATAGTAATCCATAGCTGCTAAAGGCATGTACATTTCTAATGAAGTTAGTAATATTTACATGACTTTTCCAGTGCTATTCATGCATCTCCTTATGTACTGAGAAAGTACTAAATTTTCACATACAGAATTTTTTGTTCAAACCAGGGGAAATGTTGAGGCATCCATGGTAGACAGTTAAAATAATTAGGCTTATTATATGTAGAACAGCTATAGTTGAATAAAACAGTCATTTCGGTAAAGCTAGCTGTGAGTTTCTATGAACATTTCTACTTTTTCCCTTCAAATCAATTGCCGCAGGGAAAACCATCCAAGAAATAGATCCAACCGTAATTCCCATGAACCTGGGTGTGATGACAGTCTTTTATCTTTACATCTAGTCCTCTTAATTTCTTTGAGCCCACAATCTATCCTCCTTAATGTTACTTCAATCATCTTCAGCACCAAGGCTTTGATATATACATGTATATATATATATGTGTGTGTGTGTATATATAAACACCCTCTCAATTAGCAAAAAACATAATCTTTATACATTATAGTTCACTTTGAAATTGATTTTTTTTTATACATAATTTTAGAGCGCTTGGATTCTCTATTTTTCTATGCAATATTTTTTTCTGATTCCAAGTTTGCAATGAGGTCTGTCAGCATTTCAGAAACTGTGTAAGCTAAAGAAAGACAGCGCTATCTGAAGTGTAAATAATCTCTTCTATCCTTCTTGTCTTTAAAGGTACATTAATTTTCTATCTTCTTTGTAAATAGTCAGTAAGAGACAGGATAAGAATGATTTAAGAAATAATGAGACACGTCTTTCAAAAGCATACATGAGTTTAAAAAGCTTAAGAATGTACGCATGAATTTCATATTGTTTCTTGTTACCTTACTGTGCATGGATAGATTGATATGTCGACAAACAAGCAGACAGATAAGTGCAGAGATGTCTGTGTGTGTTTGTATACATATGTACTAAGGTCTGGAACGTGTTTTTGGTGAGAAAAGTTAAAATCACTGCATTTCTCATGCACAGAAAAAGTCTAACAGCACAGAAGAAAAATCTGAAAACATGAGATAATAGGGAACTCCACAAAATGTGGATGTTTGTTCATACCTATGATCAAAGCCCATTGAGACAAAATTTGTGGCAGTTCATTCTGTCCATAGTGAAAAACGGTACCTGAACAACATGTTTACAGTTATTTCTAACAGTAACTTAGGTCTCAGGACCAGCTGAGACCCTGTTCTTCAATGCAATGCCTCCCAAAACCACCAGAAGAATATTATGATACCAACATTTTAGGAAGGTTTTTTTTTGTTGTTTGTTTTGTTTTGTTTTTAATCTAGCAGTATTTCTCCTTCCCACATATATTCCCCTCTTGTTTTTGAATACCAAGAAGTCAATCCATGCCTGAAACCAAGGGACTTTCACCACAGTTCCAGAAATCATATCTGACTGGTTTTCATACAAAGATGTTGAATTTCACAAATGTGCAGATCTGTACATAGATCCCAGATGCTCAGAATAACAACACAGTCTATCTCATGAGTGCTTAAAAAATATATAAAGAAATACAAATTAAAAAATATATATTTTTTAAATGAGGAATATAATAATAACACACACAAAAAAAAAAGTCTTAAAAAATGAGTCTGCAAATACACAATTACAGCTTATTGGTTAGCATTGATATGTCTGTGTTAGCTGCATAATGGTGGTCAGCCCTGTCATATTCTCCTGACAGAGAATTCTGAGAATGACTGAGAATTTTAGGGTGGCTGTTAAAAGACTATTTTGCTCTGATGCTATGTATTCCTTGCAGCCATTTTGAGTTACGCTTCCCAGAATATGAGACATACAGGCTAACCCTTTTATAGCAGCACATTTGTTCCACAGTCACAGAATCACATAACAAATGTGTAACGGGGAAGAAAAATATCCTGTGCAAATTTTGGGGCATACTGTAGAAGTCCAGTGTCAGTTACATTAACTGGATGGTTCATCTGAACTCATATAGAACACATTGTTGTGCTGAGTATTTGAACTGTCATGTGAAGTCTTAATATACAGATGAATGTTAATTAGTACAAGAAAATAACTGAGAGAAACTACACTTTCAATTAATTACTCAGAATATGTATGTTGTGATGAATGCTTCATGCACAACTTACTCATCAGTGACAACTTTATTGGGGTATAACTTGTCGGGAGACTGTATTAATAACTTGAATCATATTCGCTGTCAAAAGGCCTTTTCAAGGATGAAGGGTATAAAGATAACTCCTCTTTCTAGCGTTCCTGCTGTGTGTTCACCACTGTAATTAGAAACAGATTTTTACTGAAAAGCACTGGAGGAGTGCAATTAAATATTTTTCCTATATTTTCTGTTGGAGTACAGGCAAACACAAAACCAATTATCTTTCAGATCTTGCTCTTGCACTGCAGTGGAAATCTTCAATGTGTTTGACAACTTCTAAAAGCAGTGAATAGTTTTTCTATGCAGCACTGTGAGGAAAAAGAAAAAAAAAGGGGAAAACAAAAGGATGGTTTTTAACCAAAAATAACAGTAATTATATATATATATGCATATATATCATATATATAAAGACAACTGTCTTCATTTCATTAAAAAAAATTATTACCTTGAACTGAAATATCTGGGAAAAACTGCAGGGAAAAAAAAAAGAAAGAGAGAGAGAGAGAAATAAAAAGACAAGAAAAAGTACTCAGTATTGAATTACAGTTTTGTACATCTTCAGCTTCACCACAGAGATATAAAATAACATCAGTCTTTAAAGTGCTGGCAAGTCATTTCTGAGAACAGCTTCTGCAGAGATGCAGCTGCTGGCACACATGCAAAAGAGGTATCCAGAGGGTGAAAAAAGTAACTTGAGAGACAAGTCACTGCATTGAAAGCTGTTTGCAGAGCACAGCACAATTTCACCTCTCCTATGAAACTTAGAAACAAGCCCCTAGCCACATATCTATATTTTCCCTTAGGAATAAAAGAATTGCTGTCAAATCAGAAACTATGTTCTTTGAACTCCAATACCCAGATATTCCACAGGGGGTATAAAATCCAGCAAAGGATATGTCAGTTCTGCGCACACTCAGAGCCTTAATCTAATCTGTGGTAGACATCTGAAGTCCATAAATGTGTCCTTAAATAGCTTCTTAAATACATATCATTATGGTCCAGGAACTACTTATTACATATCTGCCTAGTTGAGGTACGCCACTTTCCATCTGTGTCATAAAATTCATTTCTATCTTTCTATTTCTTTGTATGTGTTTGTGTATATATCTGTCTGCAATGTGACACTGAAGAACGTTACACATTCCAGAGATTCTAAGTGATACATCCAAAGTCATTCCATATTTTTACCAGCCAAACGCTGCTAGGCAATTCGAAGTGAAGAAGAATAGAGGCTTCTTCCTGCACAAAGACCAGCGCATGCTGCACAGCTGCCTAGTGCAGCCAGTAACCCCTGCAGATGGTTAAACAGGATACTTCATGCTGTTCCCTTGGAGATACAACGAGTAGAAGATGCGGTGCACCTTAGAAAAGTGTACAAAAGATTTAGAGAAATTGCACGCTCTATTACAAAGGATGGGTATAATGGTGAGATCTGTCACTCAGGATTGATGAGTTGTCATTTTACAGTCTTGAGCGTTGACTTACAGATTAGCTGGCTCTTCACTAAGCACAGCTCCAATAAAAAGAGTTACACTGTAAGGAAGTATGTCAGTACAGCAGTAGATTTAAGAGGCAGGACAAAGATACAAATATGTATGCATATAAGTACAGAAGTATACGTAACTTGATTTAATAGAACTTATACTGCATGATGAGATTACAATTTTATTGTCCTAGTTTATTAAAATTCGTGTTTTTGTGAAAAATAATAATCTGATTATAAATGCTCAGAAATACTTCATGTACAGACTGCTTGGGGAAAAGATAGTAGAAGAGATCCCAGGTCACTTTACTGTTGAAAATGGCTTTTTTTTAGATTCAAAGTAAACAAGAACATGCTAATACAGGATGTAAGTGGAGTCCTCATCTGTCAGAGTATTAAAAAAAATCAGTGTGTATGGAAATACAACAACTTTGCCCATAGCAGAGGGGCTGGAATGAGATGATATCTGAGGTCTCTTCCAACCCAAGCCATTTTATGATTCTATGATGGAAATGTTATGTGGTGGGAATGTAGAACATCTTCTGTGTTAAACTGATGTATTTAAAGTAACACACTGAGAAAAAAAAATGAAAGTTGTCAACCTTTAAAATATGTCTGACCCATCCAGGGTCTTCATACAGTAGTCTGAAGATATTCACTACACTGTCACCAGAACAAAAATGTTGTACAGGAACAGTTCTAAAAATGTCAGCAAAACTCCACACCATATATCTCACTTTCTGGAAATCATTAGGCAAAGCATTAAAAACATGTTAACAAAGGTGCAGGGCCCTTTTGGTGCAGGAAAGAGTTGGAGTTCATTCAGAAAAAGCCTCACACTCACCCCCAGACCTCTCAAACAGAAGCCGGCTTCAGAGTCATGGGAAACATTTCCCATCCAAGCCCGTAAAGGAAAAAGTGGTGACCAGTGGATGCTCTCATGCCACAGTCAGCTTTGAATCAAACAGGACCACTATAGAAAGAGACACCTTTAAATAACAATCAAGGAGTTGTTATAAAATGCAGTATTCACAGGAAGGCATTAATCTGCACTTTATGCCAAGATAGAACAATGTACTTCTTGAGAGCTACTCTAAAAGGAACAGAGAAAGCATTGGGAACACAGAAACATGTGCTGCATCAATCCCTCTTTACTCTCCCCTTTTACAGAGCACTAAAGAAGCGTAGTGGTTTATTTGGGAGGATAGGATAAAGGACAGTTAGCTCTGAAAGTCTGAGCCAAGATGTGACAGCATAAGGGGCACGCCACAAAAACTGCATAAAACACCAAGCATCGTCAAGAAATGAACTGGGGGATGAAAAGTTTGCTCTGGGTAGGAGTCACACTACCATGAATAAGAATCTGCGGACAGGCTAATGCCATCAGATAATGCAAGTTGCCATGTCTCACATATGCACTAAACTTACAACTTACAATGCTCATACTGTATGTCTGCAAAAGGTAAACATCCCATTGGGGTTTAATAAAACCAGCTTTTCAGACCTTAACAAGCAGCCATTCACAAATTACAGACATCAAAGGACAACCTTCCCTAATATGATACCAAGCTCAAAAGCAGAACGGCACTTGGAGAGATAGAGGATATACCCCATACACATATGATTTTAAATCCAGGTATTATTATAGCCAAAACTGAAGGCAAGAGTTGCTATTCATGCTGTGGACCTAAGAAAATACTTCACTTAAAATAAAAAGTGAGATCAGCATGGCACTTGAAAAGCAAATTAAAACCTGCTTTAAAAATATCATGGAAACTTGAAAAAAGCTTTACCAGTGTACAGTGCTGATGGTTGCCGTCTTCTCAGGCTTGGAAGATGTCATAGTTTTCAGTGTAATGGCACTAACCTCATTCCACACAGTCTCGCAATTAAAATAGGAAATTTACCATCAAGCCTCCTTCACTACTGCTATTAATGCAATGGGTTCCTATCTTTAATACTGTGAATGTATAACACCAGCCAATTCAGTGCAGTTAGGGCACAGGATCATACTTCAAGCCGCTATTTGTGTAACAGTAGCCAGAAGATGGATGTTTATAAAATCTGCACCCTTTAGGCTACCAAAACACCACTGCTAATGGCACATAGACATGTATAAGGAAGCAGAGCTATGCCTATCTCATCCGCAAAACTACACAGTTTTAGGTAAACACAGTGGTCTCATCAGGGCAGAGCAGAGGGGGAGGATCACCTCCCTTATCTACCGGCAGTGCTCTTATTAATGTACTTGAGGATACGTTTGGCCTTCTTAGCTGCAAGGGCACACTGATGGCTCATAGTCAACGTGTTTAAACCAGAACATCTTCCCTGCAAAGCTCCTCTCCAAAAGCTCTACCTTTAACCGGTACTGATGCTTCTGGTTATTTCTCCACAGGTATAGGACTCTACTTGTTCTTGTTGAACATCTTAACATTCCTTCCTGCCCAGTTCTCCAGTCTGACCAGGTCTTGTTGAATGGTAGCACAGCTTTCTGGTGTATCAGCCATTCCTCCCACCTTTGTATCATCAGCAAACTTGCTGAGGGTGCATTCTGTCACTTCATCCACTTTGCAGACAAAGATGTTGTTGATACTGGACCCAGTACTGACTGAGAAAAACCACTAGCTACAGGTGTCCTGTTAAACTCTCACTGCTGATCACAACCCTCAGAGCTGTGCTACTTAGCCAGTTCCACTTCAATGTCCACGTATCTATCGCACATCTAAGCTTACACAAGTGGATGTTATGTGACACAGTGTCAAAGGTCTTGCTGAAGTCAAGGTACACAACATCTACTGCTCTACCCTCATCTGATCCTTCAGTCATGGCATCATAAAAGACCACGGGGTTGGTCAAGCATGATTTCCCCTTTGTGAATCTGTGCTGACTACTCCTGGTAACCTTCTTCCTCTTACTTGGAGACGACATCCAGAATAAGCTGCTCCATCACTTTCCCAGGGACAGTGGTGAGGCTGACTGGCCTGGAGTTTCCCAGATCCTTCTTCTTGCCTTTTATAAAGACTAGAACTATATTGGCTTGCCTCCTGTCCTCAAGTGTCTCTCCTGTCATTGAGGTTATAGACAGTGACTTGGCCATCACTTCCGACAGCTCCTTCAGCACTTATGGGTGTCTCCCATCAGGGTCTATGGACCTGATCTAGTGGTTGGCAACCCTGCCCACAGCAAGGGTGCTGAAGCCAGATGATCTTTAAGGTCCTTTTCAAACCAGGTCATTCTATGATTCCATGATTCTATGATTCTATGATTTGTGTGTTTGCCTAGACAATCTCTGATCATATCCTCCCTTGACCAAGGGGTTGCCTTCCTTTCCCCAAACTGTCTCTTACCACAAGGGTCTGGAATTCCCAAGGGGCAGTCTTAGCAGAACAGATGAAAACAAAGAAGCTATTCAATCATTGTCCTCCATAAGCAAGGTATCCATCTCATTTAGCAGCGGGACCACATTTTCCATAGACATCATTTTGATACTGAGATACTTAATAAGCCTTTCTTCTTGTTCTTGACCTCTCTCACCTGATTTAATTCCTAGGCTTTAGCAACAATCCTGTATTCCTCCCAGCTGGCTAGATCTTTTTCCATATTCTATAAATTTTTTTCTTCCATTTGATTTTTTTCATGAACTTCTTGGTCATCCATGCTGTCTCCTACCACTTATGTCTGATTTCTGACTTTTAGGGATGTACCAATTTTGAGATTGGAAGAAATGGTGCTTGAATCTAAACCAGCCCTCTTGGGCCCCCTTACCTCTCAGTGCTCTAACCCATGGAATATCTTTAAATATGACCTCTTAGAGGTCAAAGTTGGCTGTCGTGAAGTCCAGGACTGCAATCCTACTTATTGCTTTGTTTCTTCCCAGTAAGAACTCTGCTATCTCATGTTCAGTGCATCAAAGGCTGCCTCCAGCATTCACAGGTTTTACATTTACTCAAACTACTTCTGGATTTGAAATGCATAATTCCAGATCATTACACAGTATTTTATCTTCTACTTACTATGCAAGAGACACTAGAGCAGTTGACTTTTTCTCATTTTCCATATAGTTGTGTATTTACTCCTCTCACCTTACTTAATATACCTATGTGCAAGTTCATTCATTGGGCAACACTGGCAGCTGAAGGACAACCTGTGGTTTCCTTATTATTAACCTGAGTACTAGTATTTTCAATTAGTAATTAGACAAGCTATTAAAATCTATTTAAAAGCCTTTGTATCTATGAAAGAAATTATTTTTGCCTTTTCTAAAACCAGGTTAAAAGTTAAAAGTCAACTTTTGCAACTTAGTCTTCTTATTCCAATTCACTCCTATTATTCTAGAGATTATAGTTGTACTTCTACCTTATAAATCACTGTCTGTCTCCTTTTTCTCCTGCTGAGGAGCACCAAAATACACTATATGTCGCCATTAATTACACCAGATCTGTAACTGATGGAGCTCTTGTATTTCAAAAATTTGTCTCCCAGACTTCTATAGATCTAGCTATGTACTTTCAATTGATAGAATGTAATACAGCAAAGCTCTATTTCTTCTTTTTGATGTACTGCATGCTAAGTTACAGTTATCTATAAATTCTGCAGCATTAATAATATCTTCATTCCATTGACACATATTTGTATGTTATAAAGAGTATGTTATAAAATGGACTCCCAGTAGTAAGCTCTTCCTTTAGCTATTCCATTCTGCTGATAGCACTATTGTAACTCTTAATGAAACGTAAGAAAGAAAGGGTGTTATTTTTTCATGACCTCCACGCAGGATCTAAAGAAGTGGCTGGAAAAGTATATAAATGAATTCTATATAAAGAGCAATTTAAAAAAATATATTCTTCTAATGTGCAAATTAAATGTAAAGGAAGCAGCAGATTACACATGAGATAGAAATGTTAAATACTTCAACTTAAGAAAAAAATTCAATTATACTCAGATAGAGCCTAACTACATATTCCAGTAACTACTTTAGATGTTATAATTGGTGGGACAAAAAATAGATACTGGCATTTTAGTTCTTTCTATATATCACCATATACTCTACACTACAGTCAGTTTCTTAAGTTTCTAAAATAAAAAATGTAGAAAATTAAATTGCTACTAAATAGCATTGCAAAGGGTTTTGATATTAATCAACAAAGAAATCTTTCCATATTTAAGTTACAGAACAGTTTTTCTAATATAATTTGATAGAGTTTTGTTTGAATTGTATTTTCCATGGTACTAAAAGAAAATCCAGACTTCTGTAGATTTATCTATATATTTTATATTGAGACTTTTTTTTTTTCATACTTCAAACACTGAAAAAACATAGAACATAAGGAGCATCTGTTTAATAATTATTAGCATTTCTAAGACTAACAGTCTAACAGCTAACAGAAACAAGGGTCATATTAGCAGCTCCAAATATAACACTAGTATTGATGCATTATTATCTTTTAAGAATCTTAATTTGTGCATTCAAAATACTTGTTTATTTGCTTTCAGCATTAACTTTATTTCAAACCAAAAAGGATGCAAATTATAGAGAAATAAAGATTGCAATTGATTTTGCTTTTTGTTAGTTTTCTACAATAAGTTTGATACATTACAGGAACACTGCAGGTATTTTGGTTATGTTAAATGTTTGCCCAGATCCAGCATAAATGAAAGTCACCATTAAGTCAGAGTGAAATGGCTTAGTGAATGTAGAGAAGATCCCTTAGGTCTTTCTATTCTGTTGTTTAATCAAAAGTCAGTTAATACAGTAAATCAAAAGACTTAATTCAACAGATCTCTTTTCTCACTATTTTTATCTCCTTATCTTTAATGATGTTTTAAATGTTATTAATATCAGAAATACACATGGATACAGTGCATTATCATTCCATCTAGTAGCCCTAATTATGGACTGTTTGATGTTAGACAAAGACAGAAAATAAATGATTCTTCCCTTCAACTGGATTAAAATGGATGTTTAAAGCAAGAGAAAATGAAAGGCTGAATTTCTGAAACTGTCAGAGCATACTAACAAACTGTTTCCAAGGGGGATTTTTTTGAGACACTGCATAAAACTGGGAGTTTCAGAGAGGAGTTAAAGAGGGTTCTATAAGGGTTATACGAGTCAATTTAGATAAAAAATGTGAATATTTATAAATAGTGATGAAATCTGAGTCAACGAGAAGCAGGTCAGTTTTCTAGTTCTGAGTGAAAGATGACAGCCATGGCAGTGACCTCAACTTGAAAATGGGTAAATTGGTACTTGATGGGTAACAAAGTAAAAAGACGCATCACAAAGTAGGAAAAGTACAACACTTCTAATCAAGGTCAGTGGAAGCAGTGAGAGTAAAGAACCACATAACCATGGTACTGGCTATAAATTCTGCATGGAAACTGAGGTTTGTGATGGAAAATGCAAGATGCTATGTGAGGGATGAAGAGAATAAAACACAAGAGTGTACACTATGGGCCTGTGTGAAATAAGAATAGACTGAGATACCATCTAAGAAGGTAAAGAAAACCTGGAGGAAGCCTTGCTCAAAAAAGGGGGAAAAAGTGAGTGAAAAGGAAAATCTGAGTCACACAAATAGAACAACAGAAGCCCAATATGTAAAACAAGATAAAGCCCAACACATGTAAAGAAAGATTTAAAATGTTTTCATTTCTGGAAGTAATCAAATACACTTAGCATTTACGTGCTAAATTATGGCCAAAATAACCTTCCAAATATTTAACAAGCTGGACATTATGTGAGCAAAGTTAAGCACAGTGCACATGAACAGATAATGGATTAACTGATTTTTTGGTTTTTGTTTTTTTGTTTTTTGGTAGTAATTAATCAGTATTTCCATACTTTTCATGTATTTTGTTTGGCTTGCAAATATAAACATCTAAAATCTAATGGATCCTGAAGAGCTGTAAGGGTGTAGATCTGCAGACTAAAGTCAGAAAGCATGTTCCAGAATGTGTCAATAATTGAAAATGAATTTTCATATCAATATTTTAGGGGAGGTTAGGGAGATACTAATTTTTCAGAAAACAGCAAATACTACTGGCTTTTATACATCACAGTACTCAAATAGCCATCCATATTTTAATGTAACTTGTGAACAAACTAGTAAGAGCATTAGACACAACTTCTAATTATTACCAGGTTTATATTAGGTAATTCGACATCAAATGTGCTAGTATGTACTTCAGAAGATTCTAAAATCTTAACTAATCAAGTTCAAAAAGCAAAGTAATGGAGCAAATACTTAAAACCTGAAAAAAAAAAAAATCGGTTCCAAACAAGTGTTATTATGTTAAAAAGAAAAAACAAGTGACTTTAAGATAAGCACGGAGAGAGCTATTTTAACTCATTAACTTTCAGGTTATACACAGTCACTTAGAAATAAAAGTATATTTAACATGCATTTCCACAAACAGAATTAAGTCTCTGAGCACTAAAGTTATATGGCTTTCTAAACAGCAGGAAACCTAATATAAGCAAAATTAATGAAAATGCAGACAGCAAGAGAATCCAGTTTATCTCCTTCCAGATGTGTGAAAGAGTGTGTTTATAGTAAATAAATGACAGCCAAATCTATTGAACAAGCTGTATCACTTTTAGATGTTATGAAAACACTTTCTAAAAATGTTAAAAGCAGAACTAGATACAAAATGATAAAGTAAAACAGCTGTCAGGTGCCATCCCGCAGAAATTACTGTATGAAATTAAAGAGAACAATCTAAATCAATAAACCACTAATTTTGACATTATAAGGCACTTAGGTGCCAATTTCAGACAGGTATCGCATTTAGTCACTGCAAACCGTATCAGCCTCAATTTATCACATAACAGCAACAGAGGAAAATTACAAGCCACACACATAATTTACATAGTTTTGGGTTTTGACAGCTAAAAGAGCACTTCGAACAGTATCTACCAAGCCAGTGCATGATAGGAATGATTGTTACTGTTCTCACCAGCCAGAATGAATTTTTTAACAATGAAAAGGTAAGTAGTTATTAACTATGTTATTAACTATTAACTAATTAACTATTAACTATGACTTCATAGTAAGAATTTCTTTTTACATACAAAATGTTGTACAGAGGGGCAGATATTTATGCTTAAAATTTAAAATCAATATCTTTCTTCAAATAAATCTCTTGGAGCTACAGGACCATCACAAGCTTGTTATTTTTTTCACATTTGCAGTCAAACAGATTTGACAGTGAAACTTTCAAGTTGCATTGAGACACCATAAAGATGACTACACAGCTTTTGTTTATTTTCTTAATCACCCTGCAAACTTAAATAAATAAATAAATAAATAAATAAATAAATAAATAAAATTCTTGCCAACATTATTCATTCACAGTGTGCTGCAGTCAAGCTGGGTCTTTCTTGGAGAGAAAAAAAATTCCAAATTGAAACAAGTGATTTTAGACCAACTGAAATCTGTAAAATCCCACCAGTAGCTAGAAAATGTGTTTATATCATCAGCATAACAAATCTAAAAGAAAAAGAAAAAAAAAAACGTTTAGTGTACACAACACAGATTGTGTTAACTTGATTCCTTCTGGAACTAAAAAGACCATTATGGTAAGGGTGATGGAGCACTGGCACAGGTTGCCCAGAGAGGTTTTGGAGTCTTTTTTCATGGAAATATCCAAGACCCTTCTGGATGCCTATCCATGCAACCTGCTTTATCAAGGCAGTTGGACTCACTGATCTCTTGAAGTCCTTTCCAATCCCTGCAATTATGTGATTTTGTGATATGCAAATCTAAACATCTGCTCTTTGCAAGATGTACACAGATCATCCTCCTGTAATTTGCCTGGAGATGACTTTGTTGCAACACCTCACCAAAAGTTTACCTTTTTCTCTGGTCATTAGTTTCAGGGAAATGATATGGAGGATGGCTATAACATAGCTTGGTAACATGCTCTTACTCTGGGCATCCAACAGCATAACCCAGTAGTGGAAGTCCAAACCCTGATACTTCTCTTTTAGGGTATCATGAGGATCTGGACATCTGGATTCATAAACCTGTCAGAAGCAAATTAATACCTTTACTTGGCATGAGGAAATTAGAAGGAAAGCTTATTATGAAGCTGTGGTATGAAAATGTTGAATGCCAACCAAATAGTGCACAAATCTCCATCTTGATGGAGAGATTTGACACTGCTTTACCAATAATCATTTGGCAGCTGTATCTCCAGATGCCTACAATCTCTAACGTCATGTATATTATCCTTTATTTAGGTTGAGCCCTAGTCAGAAGCTGTCTGAAAGTGTAGTTTAGGACAGAACTAGAAATATGAAATGAGGACAGGTAGACAGACAAATGAATAGATAGACAGATACGTGGACAGATAGATAAATAGATAAAAGACCAATCGGAGAAAACAAGAGTTTATAGTAATACATGTAAAAGTTTTTACGGGTAAAAGTTAACACTTACTGCTAGCTTTACAAAATTCAGCATGTGTCCTATCAATTTCTCTACGGCAATACATCTTGTGAATCCTTAGGCCTTCCTAAGCAAGCAGAAAAAAATCTGTTTCTTTTCCCTTGTTCTCATTTCCAGATAATACATTTTAATTCACTTGCATTCTTTCTTCTCTAATGCCTTGCCTTCACTGGAGCTGTTCCTAATTTTTAGTCAAGAAAAAAAAGATAAAAATTAGGCCCATTACATAGACATTCACATTGGCAGCTGTGATTCCAGGTGAGACTCAAGGCAAAACAGTGTTATGGAAAAGAAACTCAGCAGAGCATTCAGCAGCCTCAGAGGTTTGTCAGAATAACTATAAATCACTAGTGCCCTCTGCTGCTCTAAAGCCAGTCCATGGCTGTCCAGCCTTTGGGTTTGCCTGGGCTGCAAAGAGCAAATTGAAATCGTCTTGGGTCTCATAAAAAAAGTAATACCTTGTACTTATTTCCATGGAAACTACAGCCAATACAAAGAGCTGAATAATATAAGAAATAACAAAGTAAAACAAGAATTTGATACAGCAAAAACGCAGCAACAAAGCACTACTTAGGCACCACCATCAGCTATGCATTTACACCAGAAATGTACAAGAGCATTACCAACCACCTCACTGTGCTCCCATCTACTCTTTGGTCTCTATAAACATCCAGCAAGCATCAATGAATATCAGTGCATGCCATCTTTTCTTCAGGGTGGCATTCAATGACACAGTGTTGCTTCAGATGCTCTTCCATGTTAGACACCGTTTTGTCAGACTGCACCTCTGCTGTCACCTCTTGCACAGCAACAACATGTTATGGAATATGGGGGGAAGTTCAACCTCCGCCATACCACCAGCATCCGCCTCTGATGTTACGGGCCAGCATAATAGAAAGCATTACTTTCACAGCAGTCCTCTTGAGATATACAACATCATTAATATGGAAGTAACAAAATGTTTCAAATTCTAATGTATTTCTTAATGCATTTAAAAAAAAAAAGAAAAAAAAATAAATAAAAACATAGAACTAGTGGGATATTTGATATTTTCATTTTTCTGAAGCTACCATATCAGTCAGGTTTGGTGGTAATGGCTGTAGTTCTCAGTGAGTTTTCAAGACATTCATCAGAGATTTACATGAAATTTTACTCCTCTTGTATTTCATTTTTGACAATTGTTCACAAATGTGTGTATTGACAAAAAAAGCAGTGCCATGAGTAAGATGTAGTTGTGAAGCAAAGGAGATTTTCTCCTGTAAGAGAGATCTTAAACGTCCATTGAACAGATTTTTTAATTGAACCTGTAATTGCAACTCTATGCATCCCTTTTGAAGATCTGTAGGTAATGCATTTATATCAACTGAAACAAAAACAGAAACACGGCTACGTATTCTTTGCTGTTCAAAGCCCCTTGTTTAGTCAGTGTATCAAGATGCACACAGTGATGGGCCGTCACTTGAGTCAACACTGCACAGCACTGCCCTCCCTGTGCCTTGCATTCAGTTGACACAGCACGCTGACTGGTTGTTGCTGAGCAGGGTGTGCACGACCAGGGCCATTCTGCAACAAAGAGCTGCTGCCTTTATAGCATGGGACAGGGAGCGGGCTGTACTGCAAGTCCTGCTGGGCTGCATGCAGCCTGCAGGCCATAGATAAATATGCCTGGGCTAGCCTTTAGCTTTGCTGTTTGATTTTTCTTCCATGCAGCTCATTATACCTTTGGCAGTCCCTCAACTCTCCCTTAATTACTGCATGCCCATAGGATGATTTATGGCTACTACCCTACACAGAATTTTCTTCTTATAAGATGTGACAGTCTAACTTATACCAGAATCAAACATGAGTGTGCTGATGAATTGGGGCATGGGAGTGGGCACAAAACGCACAGTTATCGCTGCCTTTCAACACCACTCAGATGGGAATGCTCCCAACAAACAAAAGCAAAGACTGTGAAGGAATTTTAGTGTCTTTCCCTGAAGTAAATAGATAGAAAGGAAGGGTTTTTTCCTGGTTTTACCTGAGAGCCTTGTTTTGCAGGCAATATCCTGTATAGCATAATAGACAAATTATAATAAAATGAAAAATGAAGGCTAAAGAAACACGTACAGTTACAGTTCATCAGCTGTGCAGTTTAATACCTTCTAAGGGGAAAATCAATCAGTTAGTATTTGATTAGTGTTTTCTTGATTAGAAATGTGGTTTCTATATACAACCTCTGAGGAGATAGTGTTTGTTTTCCTTACCTGTGTAATTCATTTATTAGCCAGAATTTACAGCTGTCAACATAGAGTGCCAAACCTAAACAAACACACATTCTGTGTATTTCAAGGACACACAACTAAAACCTAATACAAATGTAAAACATGTTTTTTTTCACATAGAACTGATAGTTAATTTTCCTTTCACTTAAGTCCCCCCAAAAATAACTGAATTCCTATTAAAAATATTATCTTGCCAGTAGTTTCAAATTTTGATGCATCTTCCTTTCTTCAGTTGTAGAGTATGCAAGTAATAACAAATATGATCCACTACCTACCACAGCCTTCAAAATCATAGACATGGGGGAATTGTCAACAAAAGTTCAAGGAAAGTGCATATTTTTGTGACTGTACATAACTGCTGTATGCATGCTCTGAGTCCTTCTGTAAATTCACCTGATAAATAGCAAACAAGTCACAGAATCACAGAATCTCAGAATTTTCGGAATTGGAAAGGACTTCAAGAGATCATCGGGTCCAACCCTCCTGCTAAAGCAGGTTCCCTACAACAAGTCACACAGGTAGGTATGCAGATGGGTTTTTAGTATCTCCACAGAAGAGACTCCATAGCTGTCACAGTTTTATGAATTTTAATGATATTCTACATCATAACATCATGTCCTATTCTGAGATTTAAAGAGCTAATGCTGCAGTTCTGTGGATTGGCCATGTTTCCAGGCTCTCAGTCCCAGAAGAGAAGAGTGAACTACAACTCCCTCTCTTTGTTCTCTATGTTCCCTGGTTATCTCCGGCATTAGAGTAAGGACTTTGGTTATGGAAACTCTCTCTCACATTTCATCTGATTCATTACCTTCAATTTCAATCTTATTGTATTATATTGTATCATCTCTTGTGGAAATTGTGAGGGTTGCGGGGACTTTGGGATGAAGCAATCATGAGATGGTGGAGTTCAAGATCCTGTGTGAAAGAAGGAAAGCAATAAGTAGGAGTGCTACCCTGGACTTCAGGAGAGAAAACTTTGACCTCTCCAAAGAACTACATGAAGATATCCCATGGGCTAGAGCACAGGAAGGTAAAGGGACCCAAGAGAGCTGGTTGGCACTTAAACATCACTTCCAAGCTCAAGATCCATGCACCCCCAACAGTAAGAAATCGTGGAAAGGTGGCAAGAGGACTGTGTGGATGAGCAAGGAACTCATGGATAAACTAAAAGGAAAGAAGAAGGCCCATGATATGTGGAAAAAGCTCCTGTTCGCCTGGGAAGAATATAGGAAGTCTGTCGGGGTCTACAGGGATACAGTGAGAAAGGCTAAGGATCGCTTGGAATTAAACCTTGCAAAGCAGATAAAGCATAACAAGAAAGGGTATTTAGTAGGTTGATAGTAAAAGGAAGTCTGAGGAAAATGTGGATCTTGTATTAAATGAGGTGAATGGCTTGGTAACAAAAGATGCTGAGAAGGAGGGGATTCAGAATGCCTGCTTTGCTTCAGTCTTTAATGCTAAGGCTAGCTCTCAGGAATCCCAGACTCTAAAGGTAAGACAGAGAGTCTGGGTAAAGGAATGCTTCCTATTGGTTGAGAAGAATCTGGTCAGAGAGTGTCTAGACAAAATCGATGCCCACAAATCCACGAGCCTCAGTAGGATGCACCCACATGTGCTGAAAAATCTGGCAGAAGTGATTGCTGAAATGCTCTCTACCATCTTTGCAAGGTCTTATGAGAGGTGCCTGAAGACTGGAGGACAGCTAATGTCACTCCAGTCTTCAAATAAGGCAAGTAGGAGGACCTGGGAAACTAAAGGCCAATCAAACTCACCTCAGACCCTGGAAAGGTACAGAACAATCTGTTCTGGATGGCATCTCCAAGCAATTGGAAGAGAAGTTTTTCTGGAATAATCAGTTGACGTGGATTCACCAAGGGGAAATTATGTTTTACCAACCTAGTAGCCTTCTACCATGTCTTCGTTGGCCGGGTAGATGTGGGGAGAGCAGTAGATGTTTTCTACCTTGACTTCAGTAAGGCATTTGATCATCTCTCACTCCATCTCCCACAACGTCCTTGTTATGAAACTTAGAAAGTGTGGGATAAATGAGTGGATGGTGAGGTGGATTGACAGCTGGCTGACTGACAGAGCTCAGAGGGTTGTCATCAGTGGTGCAGGGTGTGGTTGGAAGCTTGTAACTAATGGCCTTCCTCAGAGGTATACGCTTGATCTGGCCCTGTTCATCATCTTTGTCAATGAACTGGATGACAGGATGAAGTCCACCCTTAGCAAGTTTGCTGATTATACAAATCTGGGAGGAGTGGCTGACACATCAGAAGGCTGTGACACCATTCTGCAAAACCTAGGCAAACTGGAGAGCTGATCAGGGAGGAATCTGATGGGGTTTTATAAGAGTAAGCATCTGGAGAGGAATATCCGTATGCATGAGTACAGGTTAGGGGATGACATGTTGGAGATGAGCTCTGTGGAGAAAGATCCGGGGGTTCTGGTGAAGAACAGGTTGGCCATGAGCCAGCAGTGTGTCCTTGTGGCCAAAAAGGCCAATCGTATCTGGAACTGCATTAAAAAACATGACCAGCAGGTCGAGTGAGGTGATCCTCTTCAACAACTCTGCCCTAGTGAGGCCACATTTAGAATACTGTGTCCAGTTCTGGGCTCCGTAATTCAAAGAAGACAGGGATCTCCTAGAAGATACATAGCAGAGGGACACAAAGACGATTAAGGAGATATGGTAGATTTTTTTAGTTGGATATCTGATTACAAGTCTGTGCAATCCATTTGAAAATCCTCAGGTTATGTGTTTATGTTGACTGAATAAGGAGTCACAAACATACAAAAAAAAAAAAAAAAGGACAATATTAGGCCATCCTGAAACTTGTTCTCAAAATTCCTGTATCAAAATGGAAAGCACAGCTGCATATTTTTTTACTATTCACAGGACTGTGTTTACGCAATGCATCAAATTCATAAAACTATTTGTCATAACTGGAACTAGTAGTGCCCTGTGCTCAGTGTCCTAGTTTCATCCTAGATGTAGTTTATGGTGTACTGCTGCTTGCAAACTGCTGAGAGGTGGTCGCACATGTGGGGTCAGGCTGAGCTGCCCTGTGGTGAAGAGCCATACCATCGTGTGGCATGAGGCAGGGGCTGAAACATAATGCCAGCTGCACTGCAAGTGGCCCAGAGGGTATGGGTTGAGCATGCCAGGATTGATATCTCCTGCTCTGGGATGGAATGCTCTTGGAGATGTGTCTTTAAAGAGCCGCTGGCTCTAGTCAGTTCCTGTGTTGCCAGGCAAATCTTCACAGTGAATAATATTCAATAATTCATTAGATGAAGTTTGCTGTCCTGAAGTTCAGGGTCTTCCTGACTTTTGCTCATTGACAGTCCCGTATTCCTCAATATCACAAACTCAACCAGGGCATGGTCGCTACAGCTCACATTGCCTCCAGTCTTACCCTCTTTGATGACCTCTGTATTGCTGAGTGCCAGTTTATTTGTATTGTTTATATATGTAAATATATTCCTTTATATAAAGGAATAAAATAAGTGAAATCAAAGCTTGATATTCTATTGGGTTAAATACTGCATCAATAAATAAGACAATATGGTTGAGGCCTCAGAGTAGCTTACAAGCCAATTAAGGCTTAGTTGAACAAGCAAGACAATAGCAGAGGGAGCAGAACATAGCGTGTTAATCAGGACTCCAGAGGACGAACAATTTTTCATACAAAGTCAGCAAATAAATATTTGATGTGCTAAAAATAGGACAAAGGCAGACCACTGTAGCTCCTTGTATTCTGTGATATAAAACACCTCCTCACACACATATAAATGCAAGATTAATGATACCAATGCCCAGGTGGTGACTGAGTGGCCAGTGGGTGCGATTCAACCAGTTGCCAACTATAGGCATTGCCTCTTCCCATCTTGGAATTGTTGCTGATTTGTTTGTTTTGGGGGCTGGTGGGAGGGAGGATGGAGGGGATAATGCTGCTGCTCTGACACTATTTGCATGCTGTCAAGGAAAAATGTTGTTTCTGAGAGCTTAATACTTATAAAGGGTGCTGGAAGAAATTCTGCTTGATTCTTCTGGGGTGGGGAGAGAAGGGGGAAGAGAAAAAAAATCAGGCATGTCTTGGACATTTTCAGTTTCTGTCCTTATTTAATAGATGCATTAAAATTTTCAGCACAGACAAGAACTAGATTTTTTGTGATCAAAAGAGCATCCAGGTCCTTTTCCACCAGTAAGACTCCAGTTTTCTCATGCTGATTTCTGATCTGAGTTGCAGACAGAGAGAAACTCAAAAGTCATTGTTTCAATAAATTCAGAGAAACTAGAGCTATAAGAGAATTATATCTTTATGGATAGAGCATTCTGGAAAACAAGTACACAATGCTAAAGACTGGGGAAAAGGGCCCAGTACACTTCACCTATAGATTGCTTTCCAGATTAAAAGGAATTTTGAGGGATATATTAAGACCACATGGCCTTTAGAAGATCTAACTCTGCGCTAACTTAGGAAAGATTTTCTTGTAAAGACAGATTATACAAATTCTGAGGTGCAAAGAAGATCAAACCCAGTCCAACACGCAAATAATGGAAATATTTAATCCCTTCTCTTTGTCGAGAGGGTGGAAAATAAAATCCTCAGAGGCTGTTAGGACCTCCCATGAAATGGAGGAAAGTTCCAAGGGTTTCTAAAGATGAAGAAATATCTAGTTAACTATAGTATGGAGTTCAAACAGACAAGGTGCATTATCATCCCTCCAAAAAATGTGAGGCTTTGACTGAGAACTTATCTTTTTGTGCATGTTAGTAGCAGGAATCGTATTCCTGTCAAATGACTAACATTGCTCTGAAAATCCACACTATTTTAAATTATTTTCTCAAAGGTCATTTAATTAAAAATTGTTATAATTCAATAATTAGCTTATTGTTTATTGTTTCATTCATATTTGTGAAGGTTTTTGTGATAGCCTTCACTTTTTCTCATTAATGTTTTCCAGCATTCTTTTTCCTTGAGTGATTATCTTCTCTTTTTCAGTAGCTGCTGAACACATTCCCTTACTTCAGACTCCTTATTAATTACCTCCAGTTCAATTTTTGGCTCCTTGTTGAACTGAAAGTCCTTCCTTACAGTTTCCTATTGCTTACAATCTCTGTCTTAGCCCCTTAATTTGTGAGCTATAAGCTTTGCTCTATTCCACACTGACTAGTAAATACCTACAGAAGGCTTTTTCCAAGGGAGACTCTGACAAAAGCTTAAAAATAACAGCTGAGCAGTGGTGACTCCTGAGGCTATACACAACTGTTGCCAATTATTTTTCCTTCACAAAGCATATCCTGCCATTGCTGGCTTACAATCTAAGTATAGTCAGTCTTCCCTCCCTATAGGTAAAACAACATCTATAAAATACAAATAAGATTGCTACTAACTATGAGCAAGTTTAATTCTGTTTTTGCCCAAATGCACGGTAACAACTGACAATTTCCTTACATACAAACATAGTGTGTCTGTGCTACCTGGGCTAACCTTAGCCAAAACCAAAGTGGCTATTTTCCACAAAGGCATTCAAAGACGGTTACAAAATATGTGTTTAAGAAAAATTCTCTTTGTTCACAGAAATATGTAAATTGAAACTTCAATCTTCTCCCTTTCCTCTCAAAATACTAAAGTTGCCTTGCCTTCCTGAAACAAAGAACACTAAAGAAAGGAGAAGTTATCACCCTCTACAACTATATAAAAGAAGGTTGTGGTAAAGTGAGACTTGGCCTCTTCTTCCATGTAGAATGAGAGGGAATGGCCTCAAGTTTCTCCATGGAAGATTCAAGTTGGCCATTGGGAAATAATTCTTTTCTGAGAGAGAGGTCAGGTGCTGCTGAGGGAGGTGGTGTAGTCACCATCCCTGGAGCTGTTAGATAATCATTTAGGTGTTGTATCGAGAGACATGGGATAGTGGGAAATACTGGGATACATGAATGGTTGGACTGGATGATATTGGAGGTCTTTTCCAACCTTGGTGATTCTGTGACTGTACCCTTCTAAACTGAATGTGTGTTGGTTAAAAATAAAATAAAATACATTTTTGGTGTTGTAAAGAACTGTCTGTGTTTTATAATAGCAATAACTTTCCCAGATAATAACTTTAACAATTGTCCTGTTTGTTAAAGATTTGGCCAAGCTGAAGGTGTGAATCAGTTTTTTCAAGATGGTTAGTGACAGGTTATTATAAAAACTTACAACTGCTGCTTCCTTTCTATTCTCCATTGTTAAACATTGATTTATTTCATAAATTGCACTCTTAATTAAAGATGTCAGAGCTTTATTTTATTACTCCAACTTTACAACCCTTTCTGTTTCAGAAAACTCGTATTATTCAGGAAGAGATTCTTTAAAGTGGATCCAGAGCTAGCATGTTTTGTTAACCTCAGTTCACTAGTGTGAAAATATATTCATAATATCAGAACAGTAAATTGACATTCATAATACTACATCTCCTTTGTAAGAGTATGTGTTGTCTTCTGCCAGGGAATAAAAGTTTGAAAGCCAGGGAGGTATGCAGAATGCAGCAGCGAAACTGCTGTGATACTGGATAAGTAGAATTGCACATGAAGCTGTGAGTAATTTTCTTTCTATTGGATTTGGTAAATGCTTAGCCACATCAAGATAAACAGGTCTATCAGACACATGGAGGAAACGTAGCATGTTCATTATGTAGAGATGCTGGGCAATTCATACCCACCTACACCTCCTAGAGGATCATCAGACTGCAAATTGCCTCTGCTGTCCCATTGGTTTGGGCTGCCACTGACGTCTCATGGTTAGACAAACATTTAACAGACAATCATTCTCACAAGAGGAATGAGAATTGTGACTTTTAAACATCTGTTCCCTTCAGATATATAAATAAATAAGTAAATAGATAAACCAAAGTATAGAATAGAATAGAAGCGATATAACTTTATTTAAAAATACTGTTGATACAGAGGAATCTCCTAAGTATATTTCACTATCTTTTTGAAAGTTGTTCGGATCACAAGGTCAAAATGATTAAAAATAGCACAGTGATTAGACTAAAGAGACAGTAAAGAAGCTAAGTAATTTGTTTGTATGTGTTTTCACAGAGAGAACGGAGAGGAAATATCTAGGTTAATACTTATATTTAAAGACATTGTGAAGTGTCGTAAAACACCATTAAAGAACTGCATGGAAGGACCACAGAAATTGTATTAACTTCAATTACTTAAGAATTAAGCCATATCTCTGAGGGAATTTCTGAGTGTTTGAGCTCAGGTTTACAATCCCTAGACATTATCTGGATGCAGAGTGACTGGTAGGAGCCTCCAAGTCTATTCTCTCCTTGTTTTGTCTGCCTAATATGGATGAGACCTTTTTTTTTGGTTGTTTGTTTTTTTGCATAAGAGGGAGAAACCCTTCAAAAACTACAGCAAAGTAGATACAGTGAGTAAAAATGGAAAAAAAAAAGTCTTCCTGGGTAAAAATTACACACGATATAAAAATTGAACAGTTAATACTCTGTGGAGAAAACAGAGAAATTCTTAGCGCTGAATACGTTTTTCCTTGAGTTTATTTTGATGCTGCAGTTAGTTCATCTCAGGCCTATTGGATTCCTTACTTCCTTTTATTTCACAAGAATGAACTGCAATCATCAAGCAGCCAGGACTGCCTCAGCTCACAGCTAGTGTGCCTAATTTTCAGCCAAAGATTCATTCCAGTCTTGCATCTTTTCATGCCCAGTTCTTTGAGGCATTCAAGGCCAGGTTGGATGGGGCCCTGGGCAGCCTGGTCTAGTATTAAATAGGGAGGTTGGTGGCCCTACATGTGGCAGGGGGTTGGAGATTCATGATCCTTGAGGTCCCTTCCAACCCTGTCTATTCTGTTTATTCATTATTATTTGATAATATTCATTATCAAAGCCACAACACACAAGAGCAAGAGGAGAAAGATCAGCTGGAGAGGAAATCCAGTTCCACTGCTTTGGTCAAAGGCAGGAGGTGCTCTTGACTCTCTCACAGTCCCATGGGTAGCAGTCCCATGGACATCTGCCATCACCTCCAGCTTTCCTCTCCTCTCCCTGGAAGTCAGAGTTGAAATCCAGATCCTTCCCTCCCTCTCCACAACACTCCACAACACTGGAGTTAGAAGCAGGCAGGTGCAGTGACTACAGGCAGATTTCTAGATCTTACATTGGCTGAACCAAAAAACTGAACCAAATCAAACTATAACATAATCAGCATTTGTGCAAGTCTTCTCTGAAATAAATGGCATGATTTCTTTTTTTACCATAATTTCCTTGTTTCTTTTTATTACTCATTCATCACAACATTCCAGATATTATTCTTTCAGAGAATTATACAGAGCTCAGTGAAAATTGTCCTTTCAGTGAAAAACTTGTGAAAATTATCTAACCTTGGAGAATTTGTCAACAAACAACTAAATATTTGTAGCAGTATTTGAGTAGTGTTCCCATGATAAAATTAAAGGGGTCTTAGGATGCTCACAACTTAGTCATAAACTGAAACGAAATAAACATCTGTACCTCCTGTTATGACACCATGTAATGCATTTTGATTTGGCACAGAAAAAGACATGAAGGAGAGAGTTCAGCTGGGGAATGTTCACTTGCTCTGTTCTTGCTGAATATTATGTCTGGCTCACATTGGGAAACATGCTCTGATGTAAAATGATTGAATCTTGATTAACATCAGTGATGTTCAGTCCATCAGCTCAGGGCAAAGGAGCCTAGAAATTTCTCTAAATGTATTTCACAACTCCTGTCTCTAAGCTGTGTAGCACATGAGGTTTGAAGCTGCAATACTGTAGGTGATTGCTCCTGACTATGTAATACTTTCTTCAGCAAAAAAAAAGGTGTTTATCAGTCAGCATTCAAGGAAAGATACGTAACAGTGAAATTAGTAGACACTTAACTAAAGACCTTGCAAAAATCTGTTCCTTTTACATACCCAAGATACTGATAAAAGGGGTTTTTGCACAGCATATTAACAGGGCCTAATATTAAGCCTGTGCTATGCCAAGTGCTCATTAGTAGCATAATATTATGGCCCTGGCCATCCCTTCTGCTATTGATGGTTTCAGTGTAGTAATACCCTTTAATCCTGCCTTAGCTTAGAAATTACCATATCAGCCTTCATGGTCACCTTCATTGGTGACATCTGGTTTGGAGAAAATTACTCTACATGTATTAATGTCATCACAGCAGTAAACATTCTTGTTGTAAAATGCAAAAACATATTAATCTGTCTAAAACCATATAATAAGCATATATATCTTCATGGGAAAATGATTCTCTGCTGGCATTTAACATCAATATTAAAGGGACAAAAATGAATTAAAAGAGTGTTTATTCTTGTATTAAAAGAAAACTAGCAATAAGCAATTACACATGTTAATGATAATACATCAAAATCTCCTGGAAATTATTCTGATTAATGAATTACAAGCACAGAGCAGGTCCTTCTTATATTATTCTCCAGCATGCGCAACAGGGCAAACCAGAATGCTAATTTGGAAAGCTGAATCTTCCAACATGCCCCCATTTACTCGATTAAATTCATAGGTAAAAAGCATGTAAAGCATAACAGACATAGATATCCCTGAAGTCATCATTCCCCAGCCAGCAGCTTAGCAAAAACTGAGCTGCCAACCGGTAACCCCCTTTTCAGAAAACATATTCCTAAAAGTTAGCCTAAGAGAGTTGTAGAGATGTAAGGTTGTACATAGCCATCATACTCATCCATAGAGCACGGTTGTATTTTTCTGACATCTGATGGTCTAACGGATGAAGTTTCTACTTCTAAGGATGAGGAGGGATGTATGACCCCCAGAGTACTTAGAACTCTGTGAGTATGTAATAATAATAATAATATTATATATTATATTATTATTATAATATAATAATAATTACACTGACCACTTGACTTCTGCACTCCAGGCTCTGTTGTGAGTTTTACTTTAAACCTTCCTACTGCTTCTGCATTTGTATATTTGATCTTTCCTTTGTGAGCACTGCCTAGTATATCCCCCTAAGTTATAAATTTCTGCTGTGCATCTGTCACGCAATGATTAATTACTTAACCTGCATTGGGGATGTGTATCTATTGTAACAGCACATTGTATTTAACTCCTGCAATATAGTATTAGTCCTGTATTTCTGCATCTCTTGGTCTGTTTTCCTTTCCCTAGAAATATCACTACTGTCATGCAAACCTATCTTAAAACCTATCAAACTTATCTTAGCTGAGCTACACTGTACCCACTAATTAGCTTATTATCTAGCTTCTTATCGGATTAATTCTCAAGCTTCACCTTAGAAATAACCTGAT
Source organism: Perdix hodgsoniae (assembly GCA_035772895.1). Classification (NCBI taxonomy): domain Eukaryota; kingdom Metazoa; phylum Chordata; class Aves; order Galliformes; family Phasianidae; genus Perdix; species Perdix hodgsoniae. Next base: position 1,820,981 of record JAPSGF010000081.1, on the reverse strand, counting down.
TCTATATCTTTCCAGATATCATAACATATCTGAATCTTGTAATTCACAAAAGTAGGTGTTTGTTTAAATTCAGTGATACAAACTGAAAAATAATGGGTCACAAAACTCATACAAGGAAGTTTTCCAGAAATCAGGGAGCAATAAGGAGTAGTATTTTTTCTTCCCACTTTCTTTCTGAGACAATTCAATGTGAAACATAGATCTGAGATTTCGTTTTTGCTGGAGATCTTGCCATGTATCATGAAAATGGCCTTATTCCTGGGAAAATATCTCTGCCTGAATGGCATAAATTAATACATATAAATAGAAATAAATAATAAAAAGTTATAATTGTCTTTCTTTGTAAGCTTTGTTTTCTATAGGCTCTGTAAACAGCTTTGTCTACACTGCAAATGCAAAGCAGCCAACAGTAGAGTGAGGGATATACTGTTATATAGCTAGGCCAAGTTAACTATGTAGTGCTGTTACTAGACAAAAAAAAAAAAAAAAAGAAAGAAAGGAAAAAAAAGAGAAAAAAAAGAAAAGTAAGAATAAAAATCAGTACCTGAAAAATCTGTGTTAGAGAGAGATTTCAGAACATTTTGGGACTGGACTCTCATATTGTTGGAAAAGCTTCCTATCAGTATGTCTTCGAACCAGAAAAACAACCAGACATGGCACTGATGCCCTAAATCATTTCTTACCTCTCAAAATATATTTGCTATATTCTTCTTATACATTTACTACTAAGTGCAGTTCTTCATTTTGATAGCCTGTTTTTGTACGATATTAGATCTCCCCTTACACATAAGAGCACTATTCTCATGGTTAATCTTATTATATATTTATTTTCTCATTCTTGTTGAGAACACAAGCTAATCGTTTCCAGATGTCGACTACAGGTTTATTATATTTTTCACTATCAGAATGATTTTATCACTAGAGCTATTTTCATACATTTTGAACACTGTCATTTATTCTACCAGACAAGATTATGGCTGGAACAACTTGCTGTTGTGGCATTTCTTGACCCAAAATCAAACATCACAGATAATCTAAGCTGAAATATGGATAGTTTGTATGAATTAGGTAAGTTGAGCCACAGATCATTCATCATATGATATCTTGATTTTTCACTTTGCTTTCTAGGATCTCACTGAGATCTTCAGATCCAGATTTATCAGATTTTTCTGATATGAAAAATATTAAATGGTAATTTACATCTTCATAAATATGCAGTCCTCTATGGATATGAAGCCAAAGCCAAGGCCAAGTATGGTTCAGAGCATTCAATCTAGCTAACTAGAGAAGGCAAATTACTCCTAAATCATGGAGGAAATACTGAATGTTCAGGTGGTGGGTAAGCACTTGGATTGCAAGTAAGAATAAAGAGAGACAGGAGATCACCAAAGATTTGAGAGGGTTTATATCACTTTCCCCGTAGAAACTACATTAATCAGACCACATCAGGAGGATAACCATGTCAACTACAGCAAAGTTTCTTTATTTCTTGAATGACAGGATTTTTCTGACCATTCATTTGCTTACATTAATTTAATGTAACTAATATTTCAACTTAAAATTTCTCTGTGGTACAACCTAAAACTGGAGATGCTAAAGTCTGTGAAAGAAAGGACCATTTCTTTGGAGCTACAGATAAGGGAGAGGATAGTGAACCAAGCCAAGTGTTTGTCCCAAATGTTTCTCCTGAAATCATAGCTTACGGAATATTTTTGTTGATAAAAGTTGGTTGAAAAAGTTTTGATACTCTGAGCCACGTAATTATCTTATTATTCTTGACCTGCTAGAATTCCAGGAAAAATAGGAAATAAAGAAATTCATCCTTCCAGGTAAAAAGCAAGCTAAGAATGAGATTTGAAACTAGAAAGAAACAGGATGCTGACCAAAGCAAAAGGGAAAACAATTTTGCATCAGGGTAAAGACCACCGGTTGCCTAAAAGCTGGACGTTCTCTTAAGAAGAGTATTCTTAGCTGTATGAGTACTGAGATTCTCAGTGTTTCAGTGGTGAAAAAATAAATGTGTAGCGCATTTTTTTAGATGAAATTCATCTTTTACTTTCACTCAGAGAGAAGTCTGTGCCTTCCTTTTCTAAAGAAATTCATCAAAAGCAAATTAAGGCTAATAGGATATACAGAGATTACCTAAAATGAAGTCAGGCTGTAGAGCCTGAGAAATTCCCTTGTGCATACTATTTCAGTTACAGAGAAAAAGTGAATTAATAGTCAGATATTGGATTCAAACACACAGAAAATATTCAGAGGCATTTCCCATTTGTATTAAATCTTTTTACTACAAGTGAACAACTACAACAAGTGAAAAAACTTAAAGAAACTGCACGTGATCATACATATTACTCCATGTGAAATAGCAGACGAATTATGAATAGCCCCTGGCAGGTAGATCTGATAATAGGTGCCAATTATTTAGAAAAGATGCCCATACATGAATATATCAATATGTTCATGAATATGGATCTGTTCCTTATTTAAAATTGTTTTAAATTAAATTGTTTTCTACAGCTTATGTGTCTGAAACTAGAATCTGGCATTTAATATTTCATTTGTGGCTAATTACTCTTTGTTTTCCCTGCAAGGTGAACCACTAGCAGTTGTTTTACATATAATTTCAACAAGCATCTAAAGGAAAGTTAATTACCTTTACTTGTCCTGAGTGAGGACTTACCTGAAATTCTGCATCTAGTTTGAAAGCCCTTGGCTGTGGTACAGAAAAGTTTTGAGAAATAGGAAAAGGAACAGAGGAATATTAAAATGGTTTGCATTTTGGAGGAAGTGAAAAAATCTGGCTATGTGAACTGAACAAAATCTTCCAAAACAAATAATTTCAAGTTATAAATTCAATCCTGAGAATTGTTCTGTGTTGTGTTTGAAAAGTTTCATTTCAGGAAATCACCAGCAGAAGTTTCAGAAAGCGGCTCCAAGGCAAAACTCTGAACACTTTTCTTTTTAGATAATTTTCTTAAAATCCTTTATGGTTGCTCGAAGCCAAAGAGAATCTGCAGGTAATACTAAAAACTGTGCAGCAGGACTTGACAGGGGAGTGAGCTCCCGACAGTAATAAGTCAGAAGGTAGAAAAATGTAGAAACTATAAGTTTTGTAAAAATTGGGCACGCAGTCACACTTTCAGTCTGCTCTTGGTAAGGGACCCATGGAACTGTGATGTGATAAAGCTCAGGATTCTTCAGCTATGAAGTTCTTTCTGTCGCTGTCATTGCAAAACACTGCAATTAATTATGACAGAAAATAACTATATATTTCAACGCTCTGATACTGACACTCAGCTACAGAAACCATTCACTTTGTACTCCCTATATTTTCTGACTTTTATGATGAAAATTTTGTTTTTTTTCACTGACACTGTTTACGTTATTTTAAAGATTTCCTTTAAACATAAATTTCATCAATTTAAGTGCGCATTTCACGGGAGGAAAATAAATAAATAAATAAATAAATAAATAAATAAATAAATAAATAACAGATGGTATAAGGAAGTACTCCATCAGCGTTAGAATACTGAATCATAATTTCAATTAAATTATGGCTTTCAAAACATTTTGCTTACTTTTCAGTTCACAGTTCGAAGTACCTTAGGTCAAGTTTACAACTATGCTCTTTTTGTTACCATAATACGAAAAAAGTGTATGTACTACATTCTTAAGAGTGTTATATTAAAACTTAAATCATGTCATAGATAGAAAGGGATTTCCCAAACTATAGAGTCAAATAGGAAAAAAAAAATAACCTAACTGGCTATCAGATGAGTGCCCCTGGCTGGGACAACACAGTCCGCTATATCTTGTCAGACACATGATGTTTAGCCATTGCAGGAGTCATTCAAATACATTAAACACTGAGTTTCAGTTTGCTGAAATGCAGTTCACGTATTTTGATATTTTGTCCTGTCTGATTTCCTTTTAAATTCTAGAGAACAGCCAAATAAAGCACAGAAGATTTTCCTTATGCAAAATGAGTTACTGTCTTATGTGATTTGTGTTCCAGATGTATTTTTCCCAAGAATTATACAGAGAAAATTTGAGTAACGTTAAAAAAAAAAGAAAAATCCTATATGGGTCAGGTGCAGAAAAAGTCGTTTCAGAAAAGTAATATAAATTGAATAAAAGTTAGTAATGACTAGTCACAAGCCGTAACTACATTATTCTTCCTAATGACCATGTTCGTGGGCAGAGAAGCTGTCAAGGACAAAATAAGAAAAGATTCTTACACTTTTGCTGTCAACAACAAAATTGCTACTTGTGACGGAATAAAACTGCCAGTAAAATCTATTATATCCTGAAGAAGAGTGCACCTTCACAAGCAGGGGTTGGAGAAAGGATTTACCCTCTCTGGCCTGAAAGTGCGTTTAGCATCAACACCAGGACTTCCTCACTGCAAAAGGTTCTGAGGTGTAAAGGCTGTTAATGTACCAAGACCTCTCCTTCAGCAGTGTGTTTCTGTCTGCTTCTGCTTCTTTCTTGTACAGCAGCAGCAGTGGAGGAAGAGACGTTACCAGAACACTGTAATAGTCTGCATATAGGACATGATGTAAAACCACAGAAACGGGAGACATAGGAAAGCATAATGTATTTAAGCAAAATTTCAGTGTAATGTTATCTAGGTCCATAACTGCCCTGCAGAAACTACACTTGATTCATTTGATCATAAGCATAAATTTCAAATTATGAATATATTAGTCTTCTTCTTAATTGCAGTTTAAATATCTCGGGCACCCATGCAGATCCATTTGCTAAGTGTTTGTAATCCAAACTGTTCAACCCAAACATCATGAAAAGAAAAACATATTTTCTCATAAGATTTTCCATTCCTTTTGCTAGCACTCAACCTTTTAGTAGTAGCTTTTCAAGAAGATTTTTCATGTCCTGATCAGGTCTTTCTTTTCCAGGCCTCCACATGAACCTCACAATTAACAAAATATAGACATGAAAAATAAATTCAAGGTTGAAGTTCAGTTCAAGTTTCAGAGGTAGATTGCTTGACTTCTTTTTTCAACAGTATTAATCGACAGCTAACTCCATTCTTTGGTCCATTCACAGCAGATTTCCCTCATTTTCTCAGTTTCACTGCTTAATTTCTGTAGGGTTTTTCTGGCAGTATGTTTTTTTTTTTTGTTAAAAAGCAGTGTATTGATAACCACTTTCTATTCCTTACACAACAACTGAAAAAATATAAGATAAAGGAAGCCCTTAATTGATATTTTGTTCACCTATTCTTGTAGACATTATTTACACTTATATTCTGATTTCTCCATACTATGTTATCATTTTTTACAACATCACTTTCAGAGACATTGAAAACAGATTTCTGTCTGGAAAGATCTCATTGCATTCTTCTTGTTAGGGGCAGACTCATTTTAATTTCAAAAGAACATTGATAAAAAAGTTTGGGGTTCCAAATTTTTAGATTAAATTCTTTTAAATCTAAATGAATTGAAAACAACTAACACTAGAAGAGTCATTTTTATGATCAGCACTAATTATACCTGTCATTCAGCAAATTTAACCAAATAGACATAAATTTATATCTATTCATGTGAAGTACTGACAGTCAAGAATCTAACCTATGCCAACGGTATGATCATCTTCAGAATGCCAAACCACTCTTAATTAATCTGGGTGGATATTGCTAGAGCACTGAATTTAGATGACAATTTCCATTCCTCCTGAGCCTGAGAACAAGGTAGTTTTGTGCACTTAATTGCATCTTCAAGCATTTCCTGAGGAAGTATGAAAACATAGATAGGACCATGAGGAATGAGCACATTTAGCAAACTTTTAAAAACATTTCCAGTGGTATTACTTCTTTATTCTTTCTTAGTTAACAGATTTACAGTTATTACTGCCACATAATGTTTTCCTTTTCCCAAAGATTAAGGTCATCATATTTTGCTTGCTCATACAGAAGCTATATGCATGTAGTTAGATCCTAATGGATCACCTGCAACCACTCCAGGTGATTAAACTTTCTTGGCTTTCAGCCTTATGTACACAGTGTATCTCAAGCATGTATTTATGGTTCATTAATGCACCATCTCCATATCTTACATCTTTATTATTTTTATTTTTATTATTTTTTATTTTACTATGCAGCAAATTCAGAGAAATATTCTCACATGATACTAAGAAAAATTTCTGAACACTGCTGAATTTCTATTAGGGGCTAGATATGTAAAATAGATTCTAGCAATACACTGAAATTGTGTATGCTGAAGAATATCTGTTGCGATTTATAATCTTAGTCTGAGTTTGATAGTGCTATGAATCAAAGAAAACCCACTAATGTATACAACAGCAAAACTCACTTGTTGATCTTTTTGTTTGTAGAAAGTTCTGCAAACTCTCCTCCTTTTTCTATGACACTTCACAGCCCCACTTACAAAACACAACAAGCCAAACAGGAAACACGATATCAGTCCAACTGGTTGCAGTCTCAAGCAGCTTTGAGTTTGGACTTGATTCATATTTTGAAGATTATCTTCAGAAGTAAGATATAATTAACTATTTTAAGAAGTCAGGAAGCTTATATTCCAAAGGCTTGAATACAGCACTGAGTAGTATCAGGTCGCCAAAGGTCAGGTCTCTCCTCTGCTGTACTGGATACTCTGAGATTATATGCCCAATTCTTTCCACCAGTAACTTACAAACTATGATATTAAGAGACCTTTGAATTTCAGTACGCCTTTGGGGATGTTTATTATTAATTTCATGGGTCTTGTATTAAGACACCTGAGCCATTTTACCCAACTCCCTGCATGCTTTTCTATTGTAATCTAGATATTACAATAGATTTAGACAATTAGATTCAATTAAACAATTAGATTCACTTGTGTATACTATCAGGAAATCATCCTTCCATACTATCTGATACTGTAGTATTACTCTGCTTAATGATCTTCATTGGAACCACTAACACTAATCTAATTACTCTTGAGTTGTTTCCAGAACAATAAAAACAGTGAAGCAAGAGGATATTAACTTCATACAGAGCTGTCATTATGATTACTGGTGTGACTGTAGGTGTGACACAGACTTGCAGAGGTCTTCTCATCTGTTAATCTAGCTGGGTTTGAAGTTGCTTGCAATTTGCAAAAATGCCATGACTGTTCATTGCTCTCAATTCTTTTGTCCAAAATAAATTGAAAGTTCCTTAAAATTTTGGGCTAGGGACCACAAATCAATTTTGAAATGATTGACTGTAGTATTCTGACTGTACATAAATACACCTATTATAATTATAAATTCACTGTCCTGCCCAACAAAAGGTAGCAAGTCACACTTTGCTAAGTTGATCAGACAAAGCCCTATAGAGACTTGCATTTATCTCACAAGACACTTACAAAGCAGAGAACTCTCTCACTGTTCAGTTGGCTAAAAGATCTTCAGACACTGACTTACCTTCACCATTCACCTACTTCTATGTTCCCCCTCCTTCTCTGGCAGTCTGCATCAAAGCCCAGAGAAAGGTCAAATTGTTCAATTAGATTCACTAATGCTAATGGTTAGAGTTCAGAATGGAGCTAGTTTTCAGGATCAATTCAGAAAGGTTAAAGGCACAAGGCAGTTTATTAGTTCAGCTCATATAAATAATACTTGGTCAGACATTCACAAAACATGTCATAAACTTTAGAGTTAATAACCCAATCGAAGTACTTCAGCCAACAACATGACTCAGACCAAATCCCTGTGTTCACAATCAGCCATGGCAGAGGATGTAAATACACTCAGATTCTGGAGAAGCATGTGGCATCCTGATGTACACCATGTCATATCAAACACAGATACACCAAGGGCCTCAGGAAGTGTGAGTCTCCCAAGGCAGTTGAGGAAGACCGGAAGAAGTTGGAGGAAAACAGGCGATAGTCTGCTAGCAGAAGATTGGCTGTTGCTAGAAGGACCATGGCTGGAATGTGCATCTACATAGAAAGCACAATAAAGCACATGGGGAATCTGAAACAGACGTATGTTCATGATACTTCAGAACGTCCAAGAAAAGAAGACAGACATAACTACTACAAGTGGGTGTAAATAAAATTTGACTGTTATCAAGATGAAAATACATCATGCTGGTTTTCAGACACCAGCTTACTGAAAAACATTAGATATTCATTCATAACGCTCAAGGAGGAGTCATTTTTTGTGCTCAATATCAGCAACAAAACAAAGGAGAAAAATGCATGTTTTATCATTTCTTTGAAGTGTAGCCCAGAATGAAACTGTTGCCTGACTCTGAACATACACTGTGCAGAACATGAGTAACCCCACTGAGATTAGAATGAAAGCTGCTGTTTCCTAAAAGAATGAAGTTAGTGGAAAATATATTCTCTAACATCAAATTTTACTTTTTGTTTTGTATATATATATGTATATATATCCAACCACTCCATTAGTGAGTTGACTTTCCTTGAGCTTGCAGGGAAGGTCAATCAACCAAATAAACAACAACAAAAAAAAAAAACCTTCTGTATGTGGGTGCTGTTTCTCATAAACAGCTTTTTATAGGTGTGTTTCCACAGAAATGTAATGCAGTGCAGCAGAAAGATTAAGTTCACCATTCAGTTAAATCTGGAGATTTCCCATGTAACAGTCTGACAGTGGTACTTCCTTGCCTTGAGCCTGAACATGGTTAATCTTATACAAAAAGTCCAGTAAGTGGATACTGACTGTGTTGTCACTTATGTCTGCTTGGAAAAGGAACAATTCTAGTAAAGCCGGAGGAATTCATTTTGACACATGAAAGGAACATCATTATTATATAGAGCAGCTGAGCAGGTCAGCTGTTAAGCAGCTGTAAATCACTTCAACTTGCAAAGAAATGCTTTGAATCAAACTTACCTTCATGTGCTTTATCTGTATGAACAGTTACAGTGATTTTTCATGCTTTTTTGCTGGAGTAGAAATTAGATAAAAGTAAAAATAATAATATAATAATAGTAATAGTAATTAAAAAAATAAAATACTAGTAATAAAAATAATAATATAATAATAGTAATAGTAATTAAAAAAATAAAATACTAGTAATAAAGACATAGGAGTATTTAGTATTCTGTCTCATTTTACACTTCCCCCTTCATGCCAGATGAGGAGAAGCATACTTTGAAAATAAATAGTCGTTAATAAGATCTCACACATAACTGTAGTGCTTTCTGTGAAGGAATGAAGAGATCCTGAAACTGATACGTCTTTTAGTAACAGCTCTTTGCAATATCATAGTGCAAGTGGTAGAAGATAGAGGAAAGGGCATTGAAATGTGTGGTAATATTTTGCTTCAGATGGTTTTTCTACTCATTTTCTTGCTGCCTACATATGACAAAATACCCAGTTGGCAACTTCGCTCTGATTCATAGGAAAGGTCAGCTAAACCCAAGCAGGCATTTTGCTAAGTATCAAGATATCTTTCTGTGTGTGTACTCCGTCTAGTTGAAAGGCAATTGAAAACTGAAGTATTAGCAAGGCTAAACAATAAGACTGAGCGATGCTATCTTTAATCATTGTCACTTTTAGTAATTTTACTTTCTAGAACTGAATAGCTTGTTTATCATAATTAAGATTACAAATTTAGAGTTCTCTGCTTGTCGTGATGCTTCCCTATAAACAGACTGATAAGATGAAAGTCCCATTTCATCTAGTGCATTATTGCTATGCTACCAGGTTAACACTACAGAGCAGAGAAAACATGTTGAAAATAACCTTGCAGTTCTTATCTACACTTTGCAGTTCCTCTGAGGTCAACAGGAGGCTTGCACCAAAGCCAGTCCCTCCTAGAAACTGCAGTTTTTTCCAGCTATCGCCTCTTTGACATTTAAAATATCAGCTTTTCAAGATGTGCTTAACTAGACTGCAATAGCAGCACTCAGTGATTGTTTATTTTCTAGAGGCAAACAGTATTAACAGGGTTTTTTACAACAGAAAAAGAAAAAAAACACTGTAGAGTCACCACAGGGTACACAAAGAAAGTGAGGAAACTTTATGAAATTAATACTTGCAGAAACTTACATGTTTATCCAATAATAGAAAATAAATGGAAGTATTGGCATCAACGTTTGTGTAAGTAAAGGCACATTAACAAAAATTGTAAGTATAAATAAAAGCTGATAAAAGTTTGGCAATATCCCTGAAGAAAATTGCTGAACTGTCCAGAATCAACATATCAAAACCTTATCTATATTAAAATAGTATATCACACTTGCTAAGAGACCATGGGGAAAAGAAAGTCATAGGAGATGATTTTTCAGTGTTGGTTTTGTTTTTGTTTTTTTTTTGCAATAGCTCGTCTATATGTGTACATCCTGAAATTCATACAAGAGAAAAGTAAGTTAATAATACATTTATTAAAGCAGAAAACTCTTTTCTCCACACAATCAATTCAGTGTAGATGGCATATGAATCTAAACTTAAAAATTAGCATATACATGTTGAGGTCAGAAGGCAAGATCTGCGGACCAAGACCCTCCACATGATTAATTTTGCATTAAGGCCACAAACACTTCACAATTGCAGCTTGAGAGGAGAACTCCAGTCACCTGGCAGAGCAATAATGATCCTTTGTAAAAGTCTCATCTACAATGTCCTTCACTGTTTCACTTTAATCCTCCATTCCTTTGAAGTAAGCTGAGCTGAACATGCCCAAATGTCAGTGCAAAGTCCAAAAAGGGCAGGCATATTTTTGAACAGAGAGCACAAGAAAGTATTAGGAATGTATAAGCCTTTATTTGAATCCCATCTGTGTTCTCTTGTTCACAAAAAAAAATAGAGAACTATCTCAGTAGCTTCTTTACAACTCAGTTAGAGCAGTGGGCAGAAAAAAATAATTATAATTCATGGCCAAATCTTGTGTTCCAAGAAATCACTGGATATATTCTATAAACCACTTAGTGGTCAACTTTCACAGTGCATCTCCAATTAAAATCACTAACTGTTTCAAGACAGAGTTTTGAACAAACCTCTGCTGTTGACTGCAACCACTACAAAGTACTTGGCCTTTCACCTGAGACAGAGATTTGGAGGTGAATTCCAAAATGTATCCCTGCATGTGGCAGAGGGGTTGGAGATTCATGACCCTTGAGGTCTCTTCCAACCTGGGCTATTCTGTGATTCTGTATCTCCATATTACTCTGGAAGGGTCCACCAGAGAGTTTTCTTGGTAAGGGAAAAATCACCTCAAGAGCTCTGCTGTATCTTCTCCCAGTCATCAGGACACAAAACAGGACATAGGAAGACATTTTGTGGCACCTCTGGGAAGAAGGGAAACACCAAGCATGCTAAAGGTACTCTCACCTCTATTTTAGCAACATGTGCCACATCCATTTCTGCCAGAGCAGGCTGAAGACGTTATTTCACACAGTTGTTTTGCCACTTTTTATTTTAAAAGCATAATGTCTTCACAGTTCTGTCTTCTACATGTTATGATGTTTAATAATAGTGGAATAGATCTAAAGGTTCTTCCCTTCTTTGATGATTAAAATCCTTTAGTCTTCCCATGAACATTAAGTAGAAATACAATAGTGCTGAGAAGAAAAAGAACGTTGACTCCTCCTCCCAAACCTTTGCCAAGAGGAAATCTTTTCAATAGATGTGGAAGAAAACTGAACACAACTTTCCATTCTATTGCAGCAACAAACAGCAAATCTCAGAGCTAGAAAAGTTTTCAGAAAAAAGTTTTAAGAAAAATATCATTTTCCTTAAAAGCAATTTCTCTTTAGCCTCTTAAGTGAAAAAGATGGACTTTTACGGTCTTTTGAATACAGCCAACAAGTTTATAGCAATGGGCTAACTTTTCTAAATTTTTAATAGCTGCTGTCACTGGAGCAGCTAACCAAATTTACAGCAGGTGACTCATGATGACACTTTGCTACTGTGAAACCTACAGACGTAGAAAATTATCATGTTCTGCATTTTAAGGACAAATATAATGTCTTCCGGTTGAGTTCTGAGATCCAATAAAGTTTTATTTTCAGTTTTTGATGGTTTCCATAATTTGCAGGTATCAACTCTTTAATTCAAGCCAGTCAACTGTAAATTTGCCATGTTATTTTTGATGTTGTCTAGTATTTCAAAGAATAACAGTTCAGCTCAAATAAATCCTAAGATCATACTCCCATAGAGTGTTCAAGCAAGTTCAAGAAAATACAGCACAAAACTCTTTTCAGATCCCAGCTTTTCAGACCAATTTCAGAATGTTTGAGATATTGTATTAACAATTTCTTATTATTGCAGAAAAACAAAACAAACAAACAAACAAAAAAAGATCAGTGTGAGAAGAGCATTCTAAAAAGAATTTCTTCCTTGCCTCCCCCACAATTACTCTTAATTCAATAACTCTCTAAGAAAAAATGGGATAGGAGTTCATCATCTAAGTTAATTGAGCATCTGACAAAAGAAGTCTTACTCATTAATAACATGATAATTGTTGCCTAAAATATATGAACAAAACAAAGTTTAAAACCATCACTGTGCTGTTTCTCAGCAGTAAGAGTAAATATTTGCTTTAAGTTCCCTTGCTTCCCACACAGACTGCACATTCTGCTCACATTTATAGCAGTTAATGCTTTTCCATCTCAGCAAAATAAAACCACAAGAGTGCAAGACAGAACATACCAGACAGATTGTACTACAAAAGTAGTTTTACAAAAAACCTGTGTTTGAATGAGAAAACAAAAATTGCATGACATTTGGGGGATTTAGCCAGTACAAATCCCAAGGCACCGGTTCAGAGTAATGCATTAATTTGGTTGGCAACTTTAAGAGCAGTTAAATGGCAGTAGGCATTTAATTAAAGAAAATGTCATGGAACTGGAAGAACATGATGAACCTAAAAGATACATTATTCTTTGGGGAAAAAAAGGTGTTCCACCCTCCATGTAATACAATTAAAATCTTACAATTCAAAGACATTGTGACAGCTCAGTTACAATGCTCTTTATTTCATACTCCATTAGAGAAAAGAGATGACTAAGGATTTGTGCGGTCTCTCATGCAGCTATTTAGCTTTAGCTGGGATGGAATTTTCTTCTGAGTGTCTGGTATGATGCTATATTTTGCTTCTGGGAGAAGAACATTAATGACACAGGATGTTTATTGTTGCTGCTAAGCAGTGCTGCACAGAGCCAAGGCCACTCTTGAAGAAGGGCCCGCAGAGCTGTGAGGGAACAGAATTAGGACAGATTACTTAAACTGACCAAAAGGGTATTCCGTGACATATAACAACAAGTGGGAGGAGTTCTGAAGGGGATGGGAGTTCATCTTACTCTCTTCATCTCAGCTCTTGGGGGGGAAGAGCTGAGCATTAGTCATAAAGTGGTAATTACTAGTCATTAGTTGTTTTATATATTGGTAATTACTAGTCATTAGTTGTTTTATATATTTTTTTTTTATATGTATATATGCCACAATTACTATCATTTTACTTTTCCCTATCTCAGTAAATAGGTACACCTCAACCCATGCATTCTACTTAGTTTTTTGGGGTGTTTTTTATTCTCTCGCCTGTCTCAGTGGGAGTCAGCAAACAACTTTGTGATGCTGAGCCACCTGCCAGGTTAAACCACAATAGTAGCATAAATTGTAAGCTCCATTTTCATTTTAAAATACACTTTAAAAGTCCGAATGTTGCTGATGGTATGAGTGAAAAGTGATCTGTACTGCTGAACACTCATCCCTGGCTACCAGAAATACCTAGGTCTTTATAGATGAAATACATGAATGCAATTCCTTTTTGCCTAGAGTAAACGTGCTCAAATTATTCACTGAAATTTCCTCCTTGAAAGACAAAATATCTTGCACTTGCCTTTCCAAAAACATTACCAATCTGGAAAGTACCAGTAAGAAAAATATACATTCAAACTTCCAGTGCTATGCCAAGTGAAAAACAGACAGATTTAGAAAGTCTGAGAGTTATGCCACAGTGTTTACCCCGAGGTCCAAGCAGGCACTAAAGAATGTATGTATATCTCTACCAAATGAGGTACTCACATAATATACGTGGTTTTATTATCTTAAGTACAGTGTTATTATATTTTGGGTCTTAGACTCCTGAGAATGAGATAGATCACAGTATCTAGTAGATCAGCATTCCCAGTGTTGAATGCTATACCCAAGAGCACCACTTTCAAGAGATGATATTTCAGGGAGTGAGAGTAAGAAACATAATAGGCGGCTAAATCAAAGAATGTGCCAGCAACATACCTGCAGTCCAACTGAATGAGTTGTACTGTTGTTTGGGGAATTATCCAAGTAAATACCATGCGCTTAACCAGCTTTCTGAAAATCATTTTGGGGAAAGAAAAATCTACCCAGAACTAAATCAAATTCTTCATACTGCTGTAATTCCAGCCTAGCACATAATTTTAATTCAGTAGAAATATACTTCCTACCATTACAGATAGATGAAGGGGGTGGTGGGAGATAGGAGGAGTGCGAGGCACTGCTACCAGATGTCACTAATGACTGCCATTCAATTCCCATAATGAAAATTTGATTACTTGACTCAATTTTTTCTTCCATAGAACTTAAAAGAAATCTAACTTGCATACTTACTCATGTATATCTTTAAACATGTTTGATTTTTCTCATAATGCACTAATACAACCTTAATCTGTCTAATCTCATAAATACAGCTTCATTTGCCTTAAACCTCCCACTATATCTTATCATCCCTGAAGATCCTTCTTTCTTAACAGCAAAGAACTGCTAAAAATTGTCCAAGTGCATGAGCAAGATGCGGACACAATCTCAAGAGGTTCAGCTTGCTGAAGGATGTTTCTCAAAATTCATTTTATTTAGAGGTCATGGGGTCAAGTGGCCCTTTTCCTGTCTGTAAATAAATCTTAGTGGAAATATAAAGAAAAATATAGATGGAATGCAAACAGCACTGCAAGCTTTAGCCTACTTCCCCCTAAATCTCAGAGTCTAACGCATTCATCCAGTTCATGTCTTTCTCATTAAGTATTCCACAAAGAATCCTTCTGGGCACAGCATACATTTTCAGCATCCAACCACCAGCGAGATAAAGTGTACTCAGAGGCTTAAGGGGACAAGTGCACTTAGAAGTAAAAAGAGAGGAATACATCTGTGGGGAATCATGCCCTTTTATCTCCGTTGGAAATAAAGAAGGGTACAGTATGAATACATAAACTTCCAGCAGCAGGTGAATACTTTTGTTATCTCTTCTGTTAAATCATCTTCTGAAACAGAAATTCCGGTTCAAAAATTTCTAGATTTATGCTGTATTTTTGACACTCGCTGCTGAGTATTGTCTGCTGTAAAATTTCTATTACAGGTACATTGTTTTCAGTGGAAAAAATATGATAGACTACTCAGCATTTCCAACTTCAACCTCTGTTCTCACTTTCTGGGATTAGATTCCTGATTGTTTACAGAGACCAAACAGCAGGTAGGAACACAGCGAGGTGATGAGTGGTGCAAAGAATACATAGCTAATGGTGGCAACTATGTTGAAAAGTAATGTTTTTTTAGCTAAGAAATTGCTCCCTCAGATAGTTAGATTATGCTCTTTGCATCTGTTGTATTTTCCATGAAAACAAACAGGAAACATTACTTTCAGATTGACCTAAGTACTTTGATGTCATTTCCTTTTTACCATCACTTGCACTCTGAGGCATATAAATGCCAACTTTGCAGAAGTGTTACCTCGAACAAAAAAAATTACTTCTTCTGCTGACAGAAGTAAAATGGTCCTGCTAAGAACGCCAATTCTGAACTTGATGTATGCCAGAACAAAAAGGCACATATGCACATGTCTTAACAAAGATTAAATAGAGAATGGCATTTGTTTGGATCAGTGAATAACTCCCATGCACATTTTTTCCGTCTCTTAGGCTCCATTTGGTACTGTGTGACTTTGTGCTCTCTTCATAATCATTCAGTGCTGGCCAGTGTTGCAAACCAGTTGCAGGACTGTGAGTTATATGTGCCTTTGATTAGTCTTAGTCCTCTATCATGTTTCAATATTATGATTTAGTCAAATCTCTTTGGGGTTAAACAGCTATACATACTATTTTTTTTATCATACAATGGCTTGAGTTGGAAGGGATCATCTAGTTCCATCCACTGTTGCAGGCAGGGTTGCCAGCCACAAATCAGGCAATAGATCTGTCCAGGGCCCATCCAGGACAGGCCTTGAATATCTACTTTCAGGGTGGGTCATCCACAATTTCTCTGGGCAACCTGTTCCTGCACCTTACCACAATCCCACTTAAAAATTTTCCCCTGACATCTAATCTCAATCTCCCATCTTTTAGTTTAAAACCATTCCCCTTTGTCCTACTGCTATCTGTCCATGAAAAAGCTGTTTTACCTCCTGCTTATAAGCTCCTTTCAAGAATTGAAAGGTTGCAATGAGGTTTCATTGGAACCTTCTCTTCTCCAAGCTGAACAAAGTAAGTTCACTCAGCCTGTCTTTATAGGAGAGGTTCTCCAGCCTCCTGAGCATCTCAGTGGCCACCCTCTGGACCTTCTCCTAAAACTCCACATCTTCCTTATGTTGGGAATTTGCCCCAAAGCCTAGACACATTACTACTGATGGAGCCCCATGACAGCAGACCAGAGAAGAACAATCACCTCCCTTTCCCGACTCTTGATGCAGCCTGGGGTAGCACTGGCCTTCTAGTTTGCAAATGCATACTGCTGGCTGATATTAAATTTTTCATCCACCAGGATCCCCCAAGTTCTTCTCAGCAGGGCTGCTCTCTAGCAGTTCTCCTTCCAGTCTATACACATATCTGGGATTACCCTGACCCAAGTGCAACTCTTTGCTCTTGTTCTTGTTGAAGCTCATTAGTTTCCCATGGGCCCTCTTATCTATCCTGCTCATGTCCATCTGGATGGCATCCCATCCTACTGTCTTATCAACTAGACCACTCAGCTTGGTGTCTTCTGCAAATTTGCCGAGGGTGCACTTGATCACATCATCATCACCATTGATAAAGATGTTGCAGAGCACCAGTCAGTCCCAAGCTGAACCCCTGGGGGATACCACTTATCACCAGCTTCCAAATGCACATATAGACATAAGCCATAGCCCTTTGGCTGTGACTATCCAATCAGCTCTTTATCCACCTAATAGTCCAGCCTTCGAATATATCTCTCTCCAATTTAGAGATAAGGATGTGGTCTAGAACCATATCAAAGGCCTTGCACAAGTCCAGGCAGATGATGCCAGTTGCCTTTCATTTCTCCACCAATGTCATCACACTGTTATAGAAGGCCACTTGACTGATCAGGAGTAACCTGCCCTTGGTGACATCCTGCTGGTTGCCTGCACATCTCACTTCCAGAAGGATCTGCTCCATGATCTCCCCAGGCTCAAATATAAGGTTTGCCAGCCTGTAGCTCCCCAGGTCTTCCTTTGTATCTTTCTTGCATATGGGAATAACGTTTCCATTTTTTCAGTCACCCAGGACTTTGCCTGACAGCTATGACTTTTCAAATAGGATGGTGAGTGGCTTGGCAACTACATCAGCAAGTTCTTTTAGAATCCCAGGATGCATGTCATCTGGGCCCATAGATTTGTACACATTTAACTTCAGGTCATCTCAGACTTGTTTCACTTTGGAGGCAGAATTTATCCTCAATATGTAAGAAGCTTCCTGACTAAAAGTAAAATAAAATCAAATGACCTTCCTAATTAAAATTCCATTGGATGTCAGATAGATCTTACAAAAGGAAGTGATAAGTTTGAAAGCATTTCAATTTTTTCTGAGGTAACACTGAATTTCAGGGCTGGATGGATATGGAAAAGCTTCAGAATGGATTCAGAATACCTATTTAGAGGACCAGAAATAGCATGAGATTTAGCGTGAACTAGACAATGTTTCAGAGTGGCACACAGCTAGCCTGGAAATTTATAAGATCATGTTTTCCTTTGGTCTAATGTTTTACTTTAATTTTTCCTCATTAGCAATAAAATGATACCATCATTAAATTCAGAAAACCCTCTTTGCTGTTTAACCTGTTATCTAGTGTAATACAGTCATGTGGAACATTTGGCAAGTCACTTTTTAACCATCAATTATCCTTACATAGATCTCTCTCCTCTTAAATCGTAAAGCTAGAACAGATTTCCTCTTTTTTTCCATCTCAAAGACAGCAGCTGTCAATAAAGTCATCCACTTCAAATTCAAGATATACAGCTGATGGATTTTCATACTTCAAGTTTCCAAATGCAATATTCATATTGTTGGCAAAGACACAGCAAACACCTGCAACAAGTAATGGGATTTTCTGTGCTTAACAAAATCTGAATCCTATCCAGATACCTGTTAATTGACCCGCAGAGAAAGCATTTCATTCTGTGTAGTCAGGCAGTGCTATTTATATAAATCAATACAGAAGAGAGTGCTTGGGAGTCTGAGTTTTTCAGCGGAGGTCAGGGTTAATCTGCAAATGTGTTTTATCCCTTGAAGGATTTATGTTAATCCAGTTTTGCTTCTGATGCTGCTGATTCAAAGCTAACATTATAACAAAAAATCTCTAATTATTTTTTTTTAAATACTCGGCTGAAATCACTGGATCATAGGGAGTTCAAGTCCGACAACCTGCTAACACAAGATTCCTACCATAGGTTATACAAGAAATCATCTAGGAGGCTTTTGAATATCTCCAGAGAAGGATGCTCCACAACCTTTCTGAGCACATTCCAGTGCTCACCCTGAAAGTTCAGTTTTTTCCCTTGTTCCTATGGAACTTCTATTTTGTGCCCATTACCCCTTGTTCTGTTGCTGGGTACCATTTGACTCCTACTATATATATATATTTATTAAGCACTGATGACATTTCCCTCAATCTTTTCCTGATTGAAAACCATGCTGCAATCAAGCATCCCATCTTTCTAAACCAGGTTCTGATAAGGGAGATTTACTCTCTTCTACAAATTAGCTCATTTCCTTGCTTTCCATGTTTTCCTATGATGACAGCAGCATCTTCAGCTGCTAATCCAGCCACCACGACTACTCTGGAGCATGCCTTCCTGGGAACATACTGCCACACCAGGCAATTTCCTTTTCTGATTCTGGACTGGAATGGAACACATGCAAGGTACAGATCAGGATTCTTCAGCAAATGAGACCCAGCTGTCCTGATCTGTGGAAATTATGAAGATACCTACATACATTCAGAGAAGGAGGAACAGGCTAACACATCAGCACACTTTATTTTTATTTTTTTATTTATTTTTATTTTTTTTTTCCCCCAAGGGATTTAGAAGATGCAAGCAGAAAACTCCTATGATTGGACTGCTACTGATTTCCACGCCAAGCTCTTGAAACTGCCTATGGCTAATGATGTCCCACAGTATAAGAAACTGCAAAATATTTTAACTTTCCATGTCCAAGTTTTATGGCTAGGGGAAGGAAAAGGAGGAAAATCAGAACAGAGAGCCTACAACAATCTAGTCTTTACAACAGACAAGATTTCATTATCTGCCACACATCCATGTTTTATTCAATCAGATCCAGTATGCACTATTTCATAATTTCAGCCATTTTAAATGAATACGAAGGAATGTGTGTATGATTTGGAAGATATTCCTTGCCCAAGGCACCATAATACACTAAGACTGCTCATGAAAAATAGGTGAAATATCACTGCCTTCTCACCATACAAGGTATCTCAGTTTGATATGATTTCAGACAGTCATGTCTCCTGACCATTATTTGACATTAATACCCTCCCCTATGATGACATTTATGGTTTCCATTATATTTTGCAGCACTCCATTGATTTTGAGATCTATAGCACCTACATGAATTGTCCTTGAAAGCACTGTCATTACTCCTTGTACAAAGGTGAAGACATACCCAATGATTCAGGATCAAACATAACCTACCTAGGAGCTGCCTGACAGATAAAGAAGTAAACACTCTCAGCTTGGAGGGGGGGGGAGGGGGAATGAAAAAGCCTGAAATTGTTATGGGAAAGAGACATAACTACCACCATATTATCATGTTTTGTTTTTCACTACTAGACACCTCAAGTTTTACAATGGTCTTTCAAAATTCTGAAAAACGAATGCCATACTTCATCTCTACCACAGCTAGTTCCCTCAACTCCTGGATACCCTTTACCTTGGCAGACAGTTTGCCTGGTTTAAATACTAGGCCTTCCTTTCCCTCATAGCTGATAAGAGTCGCCATCATAGACCTTTACAGTTGCATGGTAATTGCCACTTTCCCTAGGAAGAGATCCCAGATGCCTGGCTTCACTGCCCACTAAGTCCATTTTACTGAGTTCCATCCCAGCATCAGAACAACTAGGTGGCCATGTGCTCACCTGGCCCACAGATACTACCTTTTCACAAATCTCACAGCTTACTCAACATTAGGAGTTGGGTGGTTTCTATCTCTATTCCTCCTGCATTTGGGATGGCCCTGTTTAGTCTTTATCTTCTTCTCTGAACTCATAAGTTTATCTCTTTGCTAAACGTTCTGAATTTCCTTGGCATTTTTTCGTCTTACTTATAGGACAACTGACAGCAGTGGTTGGTTCTCTAGTTGAACTCCTGGGCTTCAGACAGGGACTGAAGTGACCATAGGACTGGTTATGAGGGTCATGACACCTGCAGGTCCCACCAGAAGGTTTAGAGTAACTGCAGAGCCTGTCAAAAAAGGTCAGAACAATTGTAGGACTCATAGCACGCTGTAGCAGCTGCAGGGTCCATCATGAGGATGGACCCTCATCACTGAGGCAAACACAGGATCTGTTGTGAGGACTGGAGCAGTCACAGAGTTCAACATGGGGGTTGGAGGATCCATAGGGTCTGTTGTGGAAGTTGGCGCAGCTGCAGGGCGTGTTGTAGGAGCTGAGCTCATTACAGGAGTTGGAGGGATGGAAGGGCTCACTTCAGGAGATGGGTCAACCACAAGATCTGCTGTAGAAGTTGGAGCAACTACAGGGCTCATTGTATTAGTGAGTGTGACTGCAGAGCATTCCTAATCTAATTTCTCACTTGTTTTGTAATTAATGCCACTATGAGACTGTGGTAGTCCCTTTTTCAGAAACTGGAGATGCCAGAGAATCTACCATAGGAGCTGGAGGGTCCAATGTATTGTCATCAGATTCAGAATTATTCTCTTCCACTTGCAGAATAGTTTTGAACAGATCTGAGTAGGCATAGGTCAGCATGCTGCGATGATTTGTGCCTCTTTAGGATTGCCAGGCAACAGCAGGCCTTTTCCAAATATTCTACTAGTTTTTCAGGATTCTGCAGTTATTCAAAAGTGAGGTTTCAAACAACTGCGGGTGCCCACTGCTTCAGGCACCTGCCCATATTATCCACACTCCCTAACAATCAAAACTATCCCACCTTGGGGCAGACCTCAGGGTGATATTCTTAAATAATTGTTTAATCCTAAACATAACCTGAAACACATTCACAATGCATAGCATTAGCAGCATGCTGGTATGAACATCCCACAGATATTCAATATTCTTAAGGGCTATTGCAAGTAGCTCTTGAGCTCTACAAAAAGAAGAAAAAGTGAAAGGAAGGCTGAGGAGCTATTGGAAAGTCTCCTCCCCTAGATCCTCCATAGCAGGGGTCCCCAAGGCGACAAAGCAAATTGTGTAATTACTAATATTATCAATGATATGGTTTCCATAGCCCAAAGATGATTGCTATGCAGAATACACTTAAAATACTAGTTTCTCAGCTGGCAATTTTATCATAAGCACACAGTACAGCAAAATAAAAACCTTCACTGTGAATAGCCTTGGCTCTCTACAACACCGCTTAGCAGCAACTATAAACATTGGCATGTTATCAACGTTGCTTTTCTCCTAGAACCCAAACATAGCATCATAGCAGGCATTCTGAAGAAAGCAATTTCATCCATGCTGAAATGTTGAAACTAAGACATTTCTTATACTAACTCTAAGCTTCAGTGTCAATTCCAGATTGATCAAAGTTATTTTTCTGAGTGGAGTCTATGAAAAAAAGATTACTTGTTTCATACATGCTGAAAGAAAATATATACAAGTGTACAACCATGTGCAGGGTTCAAAGGGTGACTTATAAATGTGCTCTTATAAATAGAAGATAGTTGAATTCCTTTCCCCCAGGCAATAATCACTTTGGCATTTCCTAACCTAATTTCCCACTTGTTTTTCCATTAATGCCACTGTGAGACCGTAAAATACAAAATACATATATAGCATTTAGCTTAGGATATTTCTTCTTATGGGTTTCTTGAAGTAATATTTTATTTGTAAGGAGGTTTGGCGGTCTGTCGTTCTGCTCACTGCTGGAGGCCTTATTCTGGATATGAAACCTTGGTAGACTTGATGCACAGTAAATCGATATGCAAAGACCAATTTGCGTAGTTGTACTTTGTCCTGGGACAGTTTATTGGGCAGGCTGTGTCATCAACAACTTCAGCTGGCATAAAGGCAACTTTTCTGGGCTTGTTTTTAATGAGCATTTGTCCCCACAGCTGTATGGAAAAGGAAGGAAAATCCCATTGCTGTGCATTTTTTGTTATCTCTTAAGATTTGTGGACTAGTATGAACATCTTATTCAACCACAAACCATGGAGATTGTCTGAACATTTATCTAGAATACTGAAACAAAATGAGTTTTGGCAACAGAGGAAAAACCACCTGTTGTTTGCATAATTTGCACAGGAGTTTGACTTGATATCAGAAAAAGAGCCAGATGAAAAATTTCAGGTCTTTACACTTGGGGAATATGAACAACTTCTCAGTCCTGCTTCACTTACAAGCTCTGACCGAAGGCAACTCAGAGTAGCAGACAGATAAGGCTGGAGAAACCTTTAATCTAAAGTGTTTCATATACCAGCCTCTGGAGGGTGACCAGAAAACAGCAGTGTGCCTTTAATCACACTACCAGAATGAAATGGCTTTTACCTGCTTGGCATTATGTGGTCAGGGAAATTGTTCACACAGGGATCTTGACTTTAAATTCCACCACTACCTTGCCCACAGAGAAATACGAAATTGCCTATAGGATAAAGCATCATAAACAGGCACTGTGGAAGGGGCTGGCCACGAAGCAGCATGACATAAGGCTGCACAGGTGCTGTTTGTAGCACTGGCAGCTCCTTGCCTTGGTATACTCTTCATACAAGCCTGAATTGCACAGTGGACTACTTTCACAACTGGAGCAAAATGCTGAGTCTGCCACTGTCTGCCTCTGACTTGATTCCAACTGCTGTCTGCAGACCAATGCCGATAACCAATGCCTGAATGGGATCTCTGTGAAGCAGGCGCTTGCTACAGTCAGCTCCATCCTTCTCATGTTTTAGCACTGATTAGATCTGGAGCTGTCTTTTGGGAGCCACCAGCATTGCCTGAGATGAAGAGTCTCAAGCATGGATGGGAAATCTCCATTTTAGGATCCAACTAAGAACGATCAGTCAACAACAGTTCAGATTATGCTAAAGACAGTTTGCTCAGTCTCCCTCACACAAAAAATATGCATATTTCCCATCAACTACAGGGCTGTCATAAAAAATACGCAGAAGGAAAGCTTTCGCAGTGGGCTCCTTCTGGCTGATGTGCTACACTGCTACACATGCTGTACGCATGCTACATGTGACTAATGTGTAACAGCTTGAAACTGCATGGCGTGTTGTGCCAGAGCGTCTGTATCTGGATTATTCTCTCTTTCAGCAGCTATCAAATACAGGTTTCTCTGTTTTGGTTGTTTTATTTATTTATTTATTTATTTTTGAGTAATTTTTGCTGACTGAAAGTAATACAGTCTCTCTTGAGGCTTCAGAGGCTTATTAAAAAGGTACTTCATTTTTTTCCATTGCATGCACACACTTGGGGTCCCCACATTTTGTGTTTGATCAGAGCAAATGAATGGAAATAACAATGAAAAAAAACAAAAAACATAAGTCTCATGGATTTATTTTTATCCTGAGAATCTTCAGGAAGTAATATTTTTCAGCCCCTAATCTTAATGATATATCAGGAAGAAGCTGTGATTATCTCTGTGAGCTCTGCACGTTAATTAAGCTGCACTATATATTCTTATCTGAACTAGTTCACATTATAACCATTAAAAAAAAAAAAAAAAGGTCCTGGTTATAAAAGAATTGATTTAAACAAGGTAATGAGAAGAGCCAGCAGTCCTTGGGAATAGCTGATTTGATGGTCTATTAAGAGTAAAAGCTTTCACAGAAAAGTCTTGATCTATTTGTTTATTAAAAAAGTAATCTGAGAGGATTACTTTGACAGGATTCTGCGTTGACCTTCGGGCTAGTCAAATACAGTCAAAGGCTCGCTACACAATGTTTATAGATATGCAATTAAACACAGATTAAACACAGATTTGCATTTACTTTAAAGATTTTTTAAGTTGTCGAACACTTTGGTGATAGCAACCAGCACATCTGCAATACAGCTCAATGCGGTGAGGTGACTAATAATGCAATTCTCCATTTATTGAAACAGCAAGTTCAGGATATTCACTTTGATATTCATGCTCAACACAAAACAACCGAAGCCTTACTTCAGAAAGCAGTTGATGTTCTATGAAGTTTCGTTTTGAAAGCACAGCCCAAGGTCTTTACCAGTCATCTGTGAAAAATCTAATCTAGATCCCAATGTCAAAGGCTGAGATAGACAAATTTCTGCTGCAGTGATTCCAGCAAGGGTCCCTTTCTCACTCTTCAAGCTTATCTCACTCTCTGAGGCATCTACGCAGCCTCTGCAGCAAAGGGCATAATTTCCTGTAGGAAACAGGCCCTGTAACCAGAGACTTTCCTTAACTGAAGTCCAAGATTTTCCAGGTTTTCAACTTCTCATTTGGCCTGAGGTGTTCACCTAACCCTGTGTTCTTAATGTCACATGCCAGCGCTCAGCTGGGCACTCCCTCACAGCTCCATTCTAACCCAGGTATACCAAAAATATCAAAATATATATATATATCAAAAGCACACAGCTGACGAGAACACCAGTTTGGCCACTTCAGAAGGCAGACATCTGTAACTGCAGCAACAGCTAATGTTCTCCATTACTCCTCTCACCCTTCTGTTATAGGTGGTCTTCCACTGTGGTACCACTGTGCTCAACAGTGCAGCTGGATCGCCTCCCCACCCTGGAGCATTCACAACTAAAAATTTCCACTGCACTCACTTTCCTGACCGTTTCATGTACATTCCCATAAGTTGGTAATAAGAAGACATCAGAATTACAACACTTTTTTTCCAAATTCTTAGAGTATTTGGTTTGTACTGGGAGCGACTTTGTGAGGAATCTCTTCACAGTTCCTTAGTACAATTTATCATAACCCACAAAAAAAAGAAAGCAAAAAAACTGTGATATCAGACTTTCCAAGACTGGAAAACTTTGGTTTTCCCATTTCCAACCTAGAGTTTTCTATCTGAACATTGTGAATAAGAAGAAAAGAAGTGGCCTTAATGTATTTTTGTGTTTTATGTTACAGCAAGAAAGAAGTATATGTGACTGAGGAAGCATCCAAACTGTTAGCAAGCAGCCAGCCGTGGTGGCAAGGCACCATTCTGCAATACCCTAAGTTATCACTACAGTTGCAGACACTTATTGGTTTAAATGCATTTTATAGAAGCATGCAATATTCATACAGAGTTTTCTGCTACATGTGACATTTATACTGTGCACACTGCCATTTTATTTAGTTTGTTGAAACTTCGGTGGCACTGAAATAGAAATGCTCGATATTTCTATGGGAAACTATAACACAAACCTTCTATTTGGACCAGTAGTTTTCATTTTAACACATAGTATTGATGGGGGTTTTCTTCTTTTGCATTCCTCGGAGGTAAGTGCTTCATTTTACATATGCCTAAAGTATGCTTCCAGTGAGAACAATATTGTATGAACAATGACAAATCATTCATTCCAGAGGTTGAAAGCAGATAGTAGAAACAGAACTGTACAAAATTATTATTTCCCAGATACAACAGATAGATAGAACATTCTACAGCTTACATACCAAGGGTTTGCATCTCTGTAATTCTACATCATATTTTAGGATCCATCTTCCATAAGTTAATTTTATCAGGATTCTCATTTATATGTACAAGCGGATTTTCCTTCTTTTGTCTGATTTCAAGCAAGTTCCAAAAGGCATTACAAGAAAATTAGGCATTTGTTAACCAAAGCACTGTCCTGATTTCTGAGGCAAATAATATACTGCACAGTGGTGGGAAAAAGAAAAAAAAACAAAAACAAAAACAAAAAAACAGAAATGAGATCAGTGGCAAACATTCAGCTCTTGTAGAGTAACTGTGTCCAAGATAAAAAGCTAGATTCTCAGATGGAGTCAGTTTGTGAATGCGATGGCCAGAAAAACACTAAATTTCAAAGCCTAAATTCCTTTAGCCTAACACTAATTTCAAAACCTCCCAGGAGGTGTTCAAGGACAGGTTGGTTGGAGCCCTGGGCAGCCTGGTCTAGTAGTAAATGAGGAGGCTGGTGGCCCTGCCATGGCGGAGGGGTTGGAGATTCATGATCCTTGAGGTCCCTTCCAACCCAAGCCATTCTATGACAGTGATTCTAAGACCTACAAATATTTAATAAAATAATAGACATAATTAATAATATTCTTAAAATTAATATAGCAAGAAATAGCTGGACATATTTTCTTGCAAGAAGTTCTGCTCACATTATTTAGGTCATCTGCTTTCCAGCTATGCAGATCTCATTGCTGTGTTTTGTTTTCTCAGGTTTTAATTACATAAATACAAACGTTGCTGGCTCTGAAGAATAAGTACCATAGTAAATGCTGACATATAAGAAAACAAGAGTTAGTTTTACAGTACCTCTTGACACCAGTGTCACTCAGTGAACTTGCTAAATTAGTCAAACAAGTCCTAATTTGCTAGATAGGTGAGAAAAAAAATATCAACACCAGAATGCCTACAGTTCAGCTGATAACGTAGGCACCCTAAAATTTGGTCAACAAACACCTCCTGTAGCTCACAAAAAATAATAAATAAAAAAATAAATAAATATTTTTTTAAAGTCTTCATCCTTGAAGTAATTTTGAAAATGTATTTGGGAAGAAAAGAAGATTACAAAAAGATCATACTTATTGTTAGTATGAAGAATTAAAATAGTCAGAAATATGTATTAAGCATTAGCTGAATACTTGTGTTTATGGCCCTAAGACACGTAGGTCCTGTTGATGGCCCTCTGACTCCGAATATCAGCAGAGGCATTTCATTTTCTTGTATACGCTTTGTGGCGCCGAGTAAACTGTAATCATCAAAGGAGTCAGAGGAATAAATGAGGTAATTCGGGAAAGTTACTACTGCTTTCAAGATATCAAATACAATATAAGCAGATCTGCAACAAATTCCTGTTAAGCACTTGACCATTTTATATAAAGCAGGAAAGCAATTTCCTCTACTCCTTGTTTAATAGGGAAGGA
The DNA here is from genome assembly GCA_035772895.1 of Perdix hodgsoniae. Lineage (NCBI taxonomy): Eukaryota > Metazoa > Chordata > Aves > Galliformes > Phasianidae > Perdix > Perdix hodgsoniae. The sequence goes on along the minus strand of JAPSGF010000081.1, from coordinate 1,793,557 downwards.
AAAGTTAATTTTTAAAGATCTGTTTTTCCTGAAATCAGTGTACAGAATTGTCACTATTTAGACATTGTAGACTAAGTTAAATCTGGCTAAAGGACGAGTCATTCGCTGCTACAGAATTTCTTTTTGTGTTCAAAATCTTTTGCTGAGAGCAGTGTAGCAAGAGAAGAAATGAATCAAAATACATTTAGCAAAACATTAAATGACAATCAAGTAGAAGAAAGTACAGTAACACTTAGAGGCAAATGCATGCCTCTTATTGCAGATCCCTAATGCTGACATGTGCCCCGTGTGCCAGACAAAAATTCTGAATGCTAGGTAAGGGCATTCTGTGAGAACTCCAAGAAACCATTACGCTCTTCTCATTTTCCTGTTATAATATATAATAATATATAATAACATAATGTCCTCTGTCATCTCTACAGAAGCAGACAAGTTCATAGCATAAGGTATTCCTTCTATCTCATGCAGATAAAGGCAAGAAAGAACATTTCAACGTGCAGCTCAACCCTTACAGATGTTGGAACATTAAAACATTAAATTGAATCTTGCTGAGCTTGCATGATGTCTAGCAGGGAAGAGTATTATAATGCAGGCTGGGTCTGACTAAAATATAATTTCTAAATAGATCTTCAGTTCCAAGCTGAAGTCAACATGGTGGACAGAAAATGGTGGTGAAAAACACCACTTCCCCAAATAGTTTCAGCCACTGACTCATTACCAGCTCTCAAAGAAGAGATAATTTCCCCTTGCTTCCTACCTGAATTTATCTAATTTCAGTTTCTAGATTTTGGTCCTTTCTTTTGGTCCATTTCAGCTGAATTAAGCATTCTGCTTTGCTCTTGAGGGAACTTTAGCATTTTAATGGAATTTCCTTCACTGATGATCTAGCTGCAGGTAGAGGTAGAGAGGTAAAGGCCTCTGACAGCAACACATTTGACCCAAACTTCACAGCATCCTATTGAAACAAGTGTCCACTCCTCCTTACTCTTCAGTTCTTATTTTCAAAACTACAGGAATACCTGCCAAAGAGTCATTTAAAGCCAAATTTACTAAATGTACCCTTTATTCAGTACCCTTGCTCATCTTTTTATCTAATGAAGGTTCAGGATGTTTGATTTTGTTTTTATTTAAAGAAGCTCCATAAGTTATCACTGTTTTTTTCCTTTGTAACAGAGTAATCTACATTAAAATAAAATAATTCGAAGTGAGGTCACTAAACCCCTCTTCTTACCCTATTTACTCTTCACACTGTCTTTCTAATCAACAACTTTTTAACAAATATATGACTCCTTTCATTTCTGTGTAATATTTAGTGCCCAGTTTTATTACTTGTTTTCCATAGAACAACATAAAACTCTCTATATTACTATTTTCATTAATCAAATCCTGTACCATGCCTTTCTATTACAATGCCTAAATTGAACTCAGTTTAACAAGTTACCCAACCTCTTCTCATCTACTTCAAGCTGCTTTCTACTATGTTCTTCTGTGTTTACTAAATCTTAATATTAGCAAGGAACACATCTTACCCAGTGCAAAAATTGTCCAAGCCTTCTTTATACTGTTTATCTTTAAATATTGTTAATTATTATTCTCGTTGGTGAATGAGAAGGCACTATGTCATCCTCAGGTGACACTGACACATCATCCAATTTATTCTCAAGTACAGAATAGATGTGGTTATGCATACTTCTCTCTTCCTTGCATTATCATTCTACCACCTTCATCTATAAATGGGCTTTGCCATTCTTTGTCTCCTACATAAGTCAAATTTTAAATCTTTTGCCTCTTTTTTCCTGCTTAGCACAATAATTCTAGATTCTCTTGTATGCTCTACGGATCCCTAATTTTTAAGATTTATATTAATTCATATTTTCCTCTTTCTCCTTCTTCCAAGTATTGTTATCATTTTAATTTAAGTCTTTTTCCACTTTGGGATCAGGAAGTCTTAGTAAATATTGCCCTCTTTCTTTGCTACAGCACTGCAGGTTTTTCACTTCTCTATAAACCGCAAGACTCAAATTCTTACTCATGTTTTTCTGTCAGAGTTTTAATTATAGTCATCCTTATATTTGCTAAATAAGGATTTCCTAACTTAAAATAAATATATGGGAATTGTCTTCCTCTCTCCTTATCTTGAAAGTAAACAGATTATAATCAACAATTTATAAGCCACCAACCAACTTCCAGTCCACTCCAGAATTTCACTTTAACCCATCAACTTTGAGTACTAAAAAAGTCACATATATTTATGTAGCACCACTATAGTAAGAAAGTTATCAGCATTAGTTTTTAGAAATTTCATGCGCTTTATACTATAACTCCTTCCAGGTCTCTCTCAAATTTAAATTCCACAGTATCAAAAGCTTCCATTTTTATGTATTCAAAGCAGTATTTGAAGAGTCATTATCTCCAATATTACCGAATCTAGATTATACATTCCACATCGTTCTCACATCTCTATATTTTATTTTTACTACTTATTGATTATTTGGAAGCAATGGGTGTTATTCTTTCACAGTGTTATATTCCTCTAACTGTATTTCTAAAGTACTCCAAATGTCTTAAGTAGAATTTATCCAGTGAACTAGACTGGCTTGTAATATTTCAGTACCGATAAATAATTCCAATCTCATTTTATATATAAAAGCCATAAATTTTTTCTTACCGCCTAGATTTACAAATTTCTCTTGTTCATTGTCTATATCTATTTCTTATTATTTTTGCTATTCATATTTTTCCATTAATTACTATTAGTTAGAAGTGATTCAAAATCAATGGAATTTTCTTTTCAATAACTTGAAGAACTCTGTTTCACACATCAGTTCAACTTCCAGTCTGCATCAGAAATTTCTCCCTAGCAATCTCCCTTCCAACTAGACTGCTCCAGGAAGTCTTCAGCTACAAAACCCTTCCCTATCATTAAAATGCCCACTAGAATGCTAAATCTTCAAATACATTTGCCTGAGCAAGCAAAGTAACCCTCAATATTTAACATTTTCTCCAATGTTCTCTTGTCCAGTGGCTAAAATTTCACCAGCATGAAGAAAGTTTCTGAAAGTTTTTTGAATATTTCCATAATCTGGAGTAATCTTGTATGCGTAACTTAAAATTTTGCCCCGAAGAGAAATGCGTAATTGTAACACAATAAAATCCTGCTCTGAACTTTAAGTATTTTCAATGAAAAATTGTCAAGTACTTTAGCATTGAAAAGTTTTACTTGCCTCCTTTTTTATTTTCCTTAGTTGCTGAGTTTCATTATGAGAAAAATTACAAGATAGCAAGTAACACACTATATGGATGCAAAACATAAAGAAACACTCCTAGCCAATAGCCTCTATTTAGTAGGGCACTAAAATTATGGTGTATACTCAGAAGGAAGAAAAGGAAACAGGCCAACCATTTGTTTTCCAGGGGAATATGATGCCCAGGGAATATTACATCTGGGCAGACAGTACACTTACAGGACTGGTTCATCTGCTGCCAAAGAAGTTCTGCATTCAGCAGAACATTATTCAATCAGAACAAAATGTTAAATCAGGCAGCTTAGCTCACTTTCTTGAAAATGCTCCTACTGAAATGAATGAATCATAATCTAAAACACATTCCCAGTTCTCTGGATATATTTGACTAATATTTCTCAAAGTACAACTTGAAAAAGAAGAAGAAAAAAAGAAGGCTAATGTCTCTGATGCTTAGAAAATTTTAAAACTTGTCAGCTACTCAAAAAGCACCCAGGAAACACAAAAAATACCCATCTTTCTTTTCTCCATATAGAGAACACAACAAGAACTCTACTTTTCAGCTTGAATTTTTGCGTTTGTCTATTTTTGTTATATTGTTCATTCTGATCTGTTTATATTATTCTTTGTCTCATCAAGTCATAGAATGGTTTGAGTTGGGAGGGACCATTACAATCACCTAGTTCCAACCCCCCAGCAGGCTAGGATATGTACTGCAGGAGCTCTGCAAAAGATTAATATTATGCCTTTTTGGAGAGTCTCCATCACTGGGACGAGGCTGTTGTCATTACTGTTTAATGGCATTCCCTTTGATGACTTTAGCACATGACCAGTGGGTATGCTGCTCAACAATAAGACACTGGTACTTGTCAAATAAATTTCACTGCAGTTGCAAACCTGCATTTCACTCCTCATAATTCCATCATTGCTTCTTCTTTCCCTTTGTCTTTTCTCACTTCTTCACATCCAACTATCTTTAAGTAGATGAGAGGACTTTGTTCCTCCATAGCAAGCTTCCTCTTCCATTGAGTCAAGAGTCAAGATTTAACTCAGGAAAAATTTTGCCAGGTGTTTGAAGCTACAGAGTTGTAATCAAACACTTAAGAGATGAGTACTTTTCTAATATTTTTTGACAGTAATCAGTAGCTAAAATAAAATACCTACAATTTGAAAATCATTTATATTAGTATGGAATGGTGCATGTTTGTCTCCAGTAGTCTAGTATGTGCTCGAACATACTGAAAAAGATCAGATGCTCACATCATATGATCTTCAAGCAGGTAATTCGTGTGTTTTCTTATGAAAAAAAAAAAATCCTGAAATGCTTAATAGATCTCAGTACAGCAACAGCTGCCCTTTTCAGAGGAACTGGTGGGCTATTAACCAGGGAATACTTACTTTACAAGCATGATCTATGAATTTGTAGTGTAATGTGTGTACATCCATCTCTCACAAATCAAGTTCAAATGTGAAATAGTTTTCTTCTGTGTATACTTATGTAATGAATTCTTCCTCTTGCAAAGTGACCTCTGGAGTATGAACACTAGTTTTATTCCAATTTGTGTCAATAAAATATTTGACAAATTGCTCTATTTAGTTGCACATACCCTGGATTTCAGTGCTGAGCACTGTTACCCCCCTGACAAAGATAAATCAGACTGTAAATATCTTTGTGTCATGACTGCAATTACAGATATGCTTCCAAAGTGCAGTTTCTGTACAAAGTAGGATGCATCACAGTGACACACTATTTACTTTCTTAAAAATTACAGGAATCATATGCAATATCTAGGTTTAAAAATAAACATTAAACAGAGAATGAGGCCCAGTCACAGGAAAGCAAACACATTAGCTAGGTGAATGCATACAGATTTTTTTTATTATTGTTTTCTATGTAGGTGAATGACTAGATGCACTGTCAGCTCAGTTTAGCAGTGAGGGTGTTGATTTAATGCCCTTTTCACAAAGCTGACTATTTGGAAGGAAGCTATGCCTTGGCTTCTTTTGTGACTCTGCAGGATTTTCCTTGAGAAGCCTTATTAACCAAAATAACAACAAAATTTGTGTACTCTCGATGAAGGCAAAACCTTCATCACAGAGATTATGAAATCATGTGCTTAGGATTTGCCCTTCCATATGCCTCACCAACATGAGCCAATGTTTCTTGGAGCAGTTTCTACTTATTCTTATCCTTCTTGATCCAAAATTATTTGAGTTTCACCTGGTGTTTTCTCAAAGTAGCTCTGGACTGCTTTCCACTTTAAGGTTTATGCCAACATAGCAGTTGTACAAAATGGTACCTAGGTCTAAGGTCAGAAAGCCATTTTCTTCTGGAATGATATGTTCATAATTTCTTGGAACATAATTAAGGTTTTACAAAATACACCAAAGGGTTTTAAGAAATGGAAAATACTCCTGAGGAGTATATAAGCAAGACACATCTCGGATATTTCCTTACATCTCCAGAGTAGTAGATTACATAATGTCACCTGCCTGAAACTTACCCAAAAATGCTGAAAACTGTTTTGACAAGTAGCCTGTGAATATATTTACTAGAAATAGCCTGACTTTAAAGTCAAACCGCTAAAAGTTTGTTACTGTTTTCAAGACCACATACAAGTCACAGCCAGGATACTTCTTCTTTCTGTTGCTTTTTATTATGCTATTCTCTTACGGACTCTACAACCGCGGATAAACTTTACCTTGAAAATATCAGAGCTCTATCACTTAGAGCTAATAGGCAATATATGACTTAGAATCACTGTTATATTGGGTTTATAACAATGAAAAAATTAGTTGTTCATCAGGAGGAAGGTCTTAGAATGCTGAAATATGCATGAGTTACTTGCTTCAAATTAACAGAAATAAATTCAACATTTTATGTATTTACTTTTCTAACATTTGTGAAGACAAGAAGCACAGAACTTTGTTTTCTATAAGTGTAAGTGTTCAGTCTCCTTGCACAGATTTAATTAAGCAAAGAAAGAATTTTACTCAGATTGAGTTAGAAAGCAAAAGAAAAGCAAACTGGATTTGAAGTCATACTCCTATTTTTCTAACTGGGGTTTGAATTTAAAATTCTTTTAAATGATATTGAAGTAAAACTAGGAAAAGGCAAGATGTTATGTGCAGTACCACTAATCAAACACAGCCTAGATAATGTACACCATGTCTTGCTCAATGGGAAGTAATTACTGTAACATTAGCTCTCCAGTGTTTAAACAACCATTTCATGATATTTTTCTACTCTGATTAAATTCTCTCAGCATTTATAATGCATCATTACATCTGCTTTGTGCACAGATAATACAAAGTATAGTAACTCATTAAAACTCCCCCACTCTACTTCATCATTTTTAATGAATCTAATTTGACTGTTTTGGGAAAAAAAAAAAAAAAAAAAAAAAAAAGAAAAAAAATAAAAGGCAGTACCTTAGATATGAAGCTATAAGCTTACCACTGGCCAGAAACTCTGCTTTCAGATTAAAGGGCTTGAGAAACCATGCAGGTAAATACAGTAATATTTAGTCACAAGCACTGGAATACTGCAGCTGCCTGTGGATGAGTCTCACTCTAGCATGGTGTGAGCATATGACTTCAGTACCATTCCTCTCACTGCTGGGACATTTTTTCTTATGGGTACATTTTTTTCTAATGGAAAAAAGAGGAATCCCAGTCTATTGGCTCATAATCATCTTCATGTATATAAAAGATGCTTCAGAGAACAAGTATACCTAAAGAAAAAAGCTCTCTAAACTATCTCAAGAGGGATTTTATGTTCTTTCAAATACAAAGCTACGCTATTAATCTGAATGTTGTACCAGATGGTTACCCTGTGCTGATTCTTCTGAATCAGAAAAAAAAGTTTTTTGGTTTTTTTTTAATAACAAGTGAAAAAAAAAAACATCTTGACTTCATCATTAGATGAAAGACTGTATATTAAAAAAAAAAAGATTTATTTCTCTTAATCACTCATGATTTTTGTTTTCTGCAGTGTCCCATTTTATTTGCTGTTGTCATTCTCCTGATTTAGTTTTGTTCTAAGATGCCCTGCTTTGCATTTATAAACATCATGTCTGCTACCTGCACAGCAATATAGGATAGCAGAGATGACAGAACTGGGAGTGCCTGCTGCCTTGCCTTCCCAGTACACAGTTGCTGATTACCAGAAATTTGAAGTTCCTTTCCCATTCACAAAATATTATGAAGTCTGTGGGGAATTTTGTTAGCAGCTTGAAAGTAGTCTTCTGGTTCTTATCAGAATGAAATATCTATCTTCATTTATCTCTTAAAAAAAAATAAAAAGGAGAGCTCAGTGCAAGTTAAGGCATTGATGACATTAATGCAAATCACTCTCAATTTGAGGGGATATGAAAGTGGTATCCAAAATAGCAGTTTACCCTGATATGTTTAACATTGCTATTATTTTTTCTTAGAATAAATCCAAAACTGTGATGCAGAATAAATTGTCATTTTGATTTCTTTCCTGATACCTGCTCTTTAGATTACTAACATCTGCAGTGGCCCAAAATTATCACATCATTTTGTTACACAAATCTAACATTGTTCAGATCAAGGTATTGTGCTACCCAGGAAGAACTGATATCGTAAGTACAGTAACGTGAGCAGGCAGTCACTTCCAATTGTAATATACTTGTTCAGTCCCAGGAATAACCTTAGAGGGGTGGGAGAGTGAAGAGAATACTTTGGAAATCCTTGAAAAGATAAATAAATGTGAATTACATCTAGTGATGAACTCTTGCACTGGACAATGTCCTGTACCTTATCACTCCCAAAAGCATGGACCACCATTAAATGCCACTGCAGCCTCTTGTCTTCCTGTGTGCAAACTGATCAGTGCTAGTATTATTTCTGCTTGGTCCAGAGGGAAAAAAAAAGCATGTTCTATTCTTGCTATAGATGCAAATGTTTTCTCTTGGGAGAAATGAAAGCTTTATTTGCCCAAGAAGTTATAATTTGTCCTGCCAAAACAGAATATGTATGGTTGGAACTTTTCCTTTGATGGGAATTAAACAACACCAGTGTTTTATTTGATGAACCTGGTCTATACTAGCCAGATAGGAAGAGGATTTTTATCCCACACAACAAACAAAATGTCAGTTAGAACTTTATGATCACGCTGCCAATAATTACTCCTCAGCAATCTTTGTTTCAGAAAAGATTTCTCCTCTGTCCTCACCCATCTCTGTAGGCTGAAGTTCTTGAAGTTCTCCTTTATTTATACACAACAATACTGTTTCAAAAGCAAGTGCTGGCCTGCGATCAAAGAGAATAAATACTCTCCTTTTCCTTCTCCTTCTCCCTCAGAAAGGCCACAGTATTTGAAGTTTAAATAAGCCAAAAGAAAAAGAAAAAAAAAGATTGTAAAGGAATGGCCTTTCAATAGCTTGACACAACTCTTAAAAAAATAAATATTAAAAGATATAGGTAATAGAATAAAAATGCTACAGAATAACATCTTGAAACTCAGTCCTAACTGTAGTTTCATGTTGAAATAAACTTCTAAAATCCTTTCAGTAGACGCAATTACAAATTCCTCTCCTGAAACCACTTAAAAACATTGTACTTCACTTTAAACTCAGTACACCCACATGTCACATCAAACAGATTAAGAGGATCTTTCCCACCCATCCTGTGCCTCAGTGCTGCCTTACTCAGAAGCAGGGCAGCATTGTCCCACGGGTCTGTTACTCTTCAAAACAAGCTCCACTCTGACTTTGCCTCGGGTTCCTGTTTGAAACTCACAGGATTTGTTAGAAGAGTCTACAGATCATTTCTCCAGTGGTCTCACTAATACCTACTGACCTACTGCATTCATTCTGTAAGACTAAGAAGACCATGTGAATTACTTTTTCCATCCGTTTTTTTGTAAAGCCTTTACAGAGGAAAGGGAAAGACATTTTTTTCCAGGCAACTTGTGGGCTTGACAAATTCACCCAGATGAGAAGGAGTCTAAGCTAAAGGATGGGAGATTTCAACTATTCAGATATCTTCAGGGGAAAAAAAAAAAAAACACAACATAGGAAGCTACAAGCAATCCAGGACAATCTGGGAGTTCACTGAGGATTGCCTCCTGGTACAGTATTAAATACACCTGAGGCATAAGAAAAAAAGGTTCAGGTACTGGAAGCAGGGCTGTGTGGCCTGGGTAGAATACGGAGATGCCATCTGGACATGCAGAGATGGGTTAAGGAAAACCAAAGAGCAGACGGATCTGAACTTTGTAAGGCATGTCAAAAATAACAAGAGGGATTCTACAGCTGTGCTGTTCAGAAGAGATGGGTCAAGGACAGTGTATTCCTGTTGATAAACAGATGGAAAAAAATGACCACAAAGAGCATGGAGAATTTGGAGGTACTTCCCATACCGCATCCTTATCTCTAGGTTGGAGAGGCATGTATTTGAAGGCTTGACTACTTGGTGGATAAAAATCAGTTGAATGATTGCAGCCAGAGGTCTGTAGCCAACGATTCTGTGTCCAAGTAAATGCTGGTGATGAGTGGGACCCAGAGCACTAAAAGAAAATTGAGCTGTTGGTGTGGGTCCAGATGAGGGACACAAAGTTGATCACAGGGCTAGAGTACCTCTCTTTGAAGAAAGGTTGAGAGAGCTGGGCTCCATTAGCCTAGAGAAGAGTGAGCTCAAGGGAGACTTCCCTGTGTCCTTCCAGTACTTAAAGCAAGCTTATAAACATGAGGGAGATAAGATTTTCTCATGGTCTGATTGTGAGGGCACAAGGGGAAATAGCTTCAAACTAAAAAAGAGGACATTTATGTTAGATGTTAGAAATTCTTTTCTCAGAGAGTGGTGAGGCACTGAAACAAGTTACACACAGAAGTTGTGGATGTTGCATCCATGGACGTTCAAAGCTAAGTTGGGTGAGGGCCAGGGCAGCCTGATCTGGTGGGTGGTAATGCTGCCTATAGCAGAAGGCTTGGAATTGGAGGATATCTGAGATCACATCCATCCTAAACCACTCTATGATTATTTCATTCTGTGAAAGAGATGAGATATATTTGAGTACAGCACACAGGGTGCTAGATTAATTTCTAACTTGATATTGTAAAAGAATAACTGTACTTGTTTCACAGTCGTTAAATATGTTATTGAAAGAATGACTAAAGAATAGAGTATTCCTAATATCCTAGGTTGGGCTTAACTTTGCAAGGATTGTTACATCATTCAGGCAAATATGTCCTGTCCCCCTGCTTCACTACCCTTAACTGTAAAAGTAGGTCAGTTACTTTTGCCTAACCATGCTTTAGCAAAGATGCTCAATAGTTGTCACATTGTTTACTTTCACTTTCACTTGTAGAAATCTTGCAGTCACTACATCAGAAAGCAAAACTTCACTTAGAAAAAGCAAGTGGTGAATGAGTGTAAAGACATGAATGCAAACTGAATTTGAGGCCAAATATTTGGAAACGGAGTTCACAGAGACTTTCTACAGACCCAAAGATGGCAAATATTATAACCATCTTTGTTAAGAAGCCAGACTCTGTTTTCACTCAAACATTAGTCTCAGTGCATTACAAGAGTCTCTTCAGCTCTGCTTGTATTCACACAAACCTCTCAACAAATTCCTATGAAGTCCTTCCTTAACAAAATTGCATCCACTGCTCACAAAAATGCTCTAAATACAACTGTCTTTTTTTTTTTTTTCCAGTGCAAGCAAAATTCTTGCTCTGTTCTGTCTTGTATTACTATACACAGAGCAATTATTTATCAGCTATTGTTAGCTAATGAAAAATTTCTTTCTCTTCTTCTTCTACATTTAGCAAACATGGACTCTAAATATGTCAGCATTAAGGGACGCCAGTGCAGCTGGCAATCCCTCAATGAAAAGACAGCCAGCTAAAAGAAGCAACCAGGTCTGATTAAAATAGTGCAAGAGAACATCTGCCATCTGAAAAGCTTGCCTGAATCAGGAGAGGAATGCTCTAGAGCAGCAGTGCAACAGAAATCAGGAATGAAAGTAAGTTCTTTACTCAGATGGTAGTGAGGTGCTGGAACAGCTGCCCAGAGAGGCTGTGGATGCCCCGTCCATCCCTGGAGGTGTTCAAGGCCAGACTGGATGGGGCCCTGGGCAGCCTGGGCTGGTATTAAATGGGGAGGTTGGTGGCCCTGCATGTGGCAGGGGAGTTGAAGATTCATGATCCTTGAGGTCCCTTCCAACCCTGGCCATTCTGTGATTCTATGATTCTATGATAATTCTTATCATTTTTTACTTATTTATTTACTTATTTATTTTTGTACTGAAAGAAAATTTCTCCTCAGTGCATATAACAAGGTCTTATCTGATCCAAAATATTAGGAGAAAAAATTTAGATGCAATTTATCTTATTCATCCATGTGTGGATAAAATGTACCTCAAAATTGTCTCTACATGTCTGCTTTCATATAGAAATAGCTTTTCTTTTTACTGCCTGTTGTACTCAGGTTTGTCTTCTTGTGAAATAGATTGCAACGTTTATGTTTTCTGTACAGAGGACTACAAAGCTAAAACATTTGCTCAAGAACATGGACTTATTTTTTTTTTACCTGAGCAGAAACTTCACAGAATTTTACTCATCAGTGCTCTGAACTTCATCAAATAGTTCAAGGGACGAGGCACAGATGTGTTCATGCACACTCCTGTAGAATGATATCCTTCCTTACTTCAATTTTTTCCTTCATTTCAAAATAAATGATTTAGCAGTACCTTGCTATTTGGAATATTAAGAATAATGCCAGTTCTTTTGCCTGGGTAAAGTGGTCAGCTGCGATAAGCTGGCTGCAGTGGACATCAACACAGTCAGTTGGTATGAGTCTAGTGGCACCCAGTGCTACTATTTTACCCAAGTTGGGAGCAGCAAGAGTATCCACAGGCTTCCTGGCACGCTGCTCCCAGCTCAGCTTCTTCCTTAGGCACTAACCCATCAGAACTTTGGGCAGTAAGATTCAGCTCTGCTAAAAAATTAATAAAATTCAGCTCTAAGTCAAGCTTAACCCAGAAAACTAATGACTCTGAGGAAAAAAATAAAAAAATAAAAAAATAAAAACTAGGCCAGCCAACAAGTCAAGTGTAATTGCAAACAGCCTATTTCTCACCTGGCAGTGATAATGCAGCACTGCCAAGAGATCTAGCAGGCTCAGGCCAGATAACACTCCTTCACTGATGTTCTACAGAGACTGTACAGGCTGCTCTCTAAAAAATTTTTTTAAAGTATAAAGAAAAAAAAAAAAGAAAAAAGAAAAAAAGACATTTTAAAAAAAGAAGAAGAAGAACATAAAAATAAGAGGAAAAAAGAAGAGATTGAGGGCAGGAAAGGGGAAAGGGAAAGAGGAAAGGGAAAGAAAGGGAAAGGGAAAGGGAAAGGGAAAGGGGAAAAGGAAAAGGAAAAGGAAAAGGAAAAGGAAAAGGAAAAGGAAA